>CM071577.1:17138568-17259366 GCA_036426205.1 Ascaphus truei
CAAGAACTGCCCTTATGATGTCAGCAGGACCTCCCTCTGTCTCAGGCCTGCCACAGAGTCAGGGGCCTACCTCTATCCCTCAAGGCAGGGCTGGTGAGGGGGGGAAAACCCATGATTACTACTGGGGTGCTGCCCTTACCAGGGTTTACTCCAGTAGGGAGAAGGATAAGTAGCCCGCTATTCTTACAGGGGCACTCACAAGTAAGGCAAAATGATCTGAACTGCGGAAGAGGCACAGGGGGTGGAGTGAGGGTGTGGCATAGGATCAGTGTATAAGACTGGACAGGGTCAAGGGCTCTACTGAAATCTAGAAGACAATTACACATATTAATTTTGGGGGAAAACTTGGCTGTTTGGGCTTAAAAATCCACCAAGCTCCATTAAGTCAGGGCTCATAATGGGACGTTACGGAAAATAATAATAATAATAATAATAATAATAATGCTTTATATGGAGCTTTTTGCCCAAAGTGACTCAACGTGCTTCAAAGTTCAATAAAGGAAAAAAGAAAACATTTAAGGTTATAATGAGACCAAACACAAAAAGGAGAATACAGATGGGACAGTATATTAAACGCCGGTCAGGTTGTGGTTCATAGTTAAAAGCCGTGGTCACTCACTCAAGCCACTCACGGATCTTGAAACACCCAACCGTGTTATAGATCATTCACCTGTTTAGTTTGGCCAGGCAGTGCAGATTTCTCTTCCTGTCTTTCTCTGTACCAATATAAGCAGATAAGGAGAGAAGGACTGGCAGAGGGAATAGCAAATAAACAGACCGGGCAATACATGGGTCATTTTATTGTACGCCAATATCTATACAGAATTAAGAACTAGAGATACAAACAGAGGGACTCGAAAAGGCTAAGAAAACCAAATAAAAATCTAAAAAAAATCAACATGGGGAGAAGTATTGTATGTCTTTTTATATAGCGCCAAAAGCGTACTCAGCGCTTCACAAGAATACAGTACAGGGAATTATAATTTACAATAAGTACAGCAAAATCAGACAATAGGAAAGGAAAATAAGTCACTAAAGTTACTAGCACAGTCCCTTCCCTGTGCAATCGGCAATGAAAAGTAAAGGCCGCTAAGCCCAATTAATAAACAACGCCTTTTGAGACCACATGGGTCTTTCTACAGATGTGTCCAAGTTACAGTAAAAATGAAAAAAACAAACCACGCACAGGGAACGCCACGATTGAAGTGAATAACTAAGGAGACCTCTTGCATTTCCAACTCTTCTCGTGTGTAAGAAGAGAAACAGTGCATTGCAAGGGCGAAAACGGCAAACAGAGCCGTTCCGTTGTGCCAGATTTGTTGGGAGCTAGAAAGGAGGAGGAGAAGAGGGGAAGCTGGCAGCTTTTAAACTCGCGTGTATAAAAAAATACGCAGCCAAGCATTGCAAAAAAATCTGCCAGGTGACCTTCACAAAGAGTCACGGGAATATGACCACGGTATGTTGTCTGGACTGGGCGGCTCCATTATTCTTTAATCAGATTCAATGCAGTCAAACTACTGTAATAATTTTAAATCACGGTGGTTGCTATGGGTAACCGGTGAAATATTTGGATGCTATCAAGGATCTGACATCTCCTCTACTCGAAAATTGAAAGCGTGCAGGACTCACTTAAGTAATCCTGTTTGAAGTGGAAGAGAGAACTGTAAATGCTACAAGTCTGAGCGTATTCTTACAGCAGGAAAGTTGTAGGTATCTTATAAACATTTGTAGCCGATTTATGACGCTCTTCCATTTTGGTCTTTTAAGGCTGTGCAGACCAGATGATACTTCGGTTTGTGAAACAGGTATTGTAATATTTAGATGTGGAAACAGTAAGGCAAGGGGTGCTCAACTCAGTCCTCAAGCCCCCCATAACAGGTCAGGTTTTTGGGACATCCCTGCTTCAGCATAGGTGGCTCAATCAGTCCCTGCTTCAGCAACGTGGCTCAATCCAGTCCCTGCTTCAGCCACAGGTGGCTCAATCAGAGGTCAGTCGTTGATGAGCCTCTGATTGAGCACCTGTTGAAGCTAGGATACTAGGATATCCTTTAAACCTGACCTGTTGCGGGGGCTTGAGCACCGCTGCAGTAATATATGGGTAAACGGAAACAGCATATGATAGATTAGGTGAATAGGTAATGGGAGGTTTACTTTTATTGATGACAAATTATTAGATTGATTTATGGACTTCTAAATCAAATAATTCATATGGAAATTACAATAATCAGCCGAAACAGTTATGATTACCAAATATGGGTAAGTGATTGATTTAAAGGGTGCTGTGTTCCTCCTAGAATCTAAATGAACAAGTACAGCATGCCAGAGGAAATGTACACCTAACGATAATTTATATAGGAGTCTGACTATTTGGGATATTTTAATGTGTTAATGTTTGCTGAAAGAAATATAATTTAAAAGACTTTTACTTTGCATTGTATGTAAAATACAATGATCATTTAATACAATACGCAATTAACGTACAATAAATGTTTTTCATATTTGCTTAAATTGCCATAAACACATTAAATATCATATAAATCTACCCTAATTATGTGCAAAGAAGATTCACTGTAGAGATTTTGTATAGGAAGGCTGCGGCCAGGGTGGAGCGAACCCCGTTGACGCGCGACGCGATCAGAGTGATAACTCTGAATGCTCTCGTCCAGGGTGAGGGTGCGCGCGCTCGTGAGTGCCGTGCCCATGCCCGTGCGCTTGCTGCTTTGCGAGACAACCAAATTTGATTTGGCTGCTCGCTGATGCTTCACGTGAGCAGGTTCTCCCAATGAGGGCAAACCAGCTCCGTGACGTAATGGCCGCGCCCCCCCGACACACATCCCCCCCCCACGCGCAACTAGCTGGCCAGAAATTGCCCAACCAAGCAGAGCGCAAGACGTCCCGGCGCCGAGCGCCAGCGTGCGCCTTGGAAGAGAGCATTGAGGAATAAGCTTTTAAATCTTGATTTATGACTAGAGGTGGGCGAATTTTGGGGGGCGGATTTGAATCTGGCACGTATCAGACGGTTCCTTTGGTCCGCGGATTTCCGCCCACAGCCTCACAAAGGGCGATTCGCATTTTCGTGTATATATATATATACAGTGTTCGACAAACCTATACATCTGCACGCCCCGGGCGAGTGGATTTAACTTCGTGGCGAGCCCCTATTGGCCCAAGCAGCACACATGTGGTACTAGGTGGCGAGTAGATTTTTTTGTTCGGCGAGTAGATTTTTTGGTGATTGCTCGAGGGTGTGTGGGTGTTGTTGTTGTGTGTGTGGGTGTGAGGGGGGTGGTGTCTGTTGTGGTGTGTGTGTGTGTGTGTGCTGTGTGTGTGTGTGTGTGTGTGTGTGTGGTGTGTGTGTGTGTGTGTGTGGGTGTGTGGGTGTGTATGGATGTGTGGGTGTGTGTGTAGTGTTGGTATATATATAGATATATAGATATATATTAGATATATATATATATATATATATTATATTATATATAATCGTCTTTGACAATCCCCTGAATCCACGGATTGTATCCAATGGCGTTTTTTTTTATTAATCCGCTGCCGGATTTCACACCGCGGAACAGAAAGCTCGGGAAATTCCGCCACACCTATATTTACAGTTACGACCCATCTCAATTTATGAATACTACTGTTGCATAGTTATTTAGAATAATTTGCTTAATTACAAAATCGGGGACTAAAACTTTACAGCAGACACGGAAATTGGTTAATTTTTATATTTCTATGTCGGTTGGATCAGTTCAGTCCTGTTCTGCATCTGTAACAAGTAGACGATTTGTGGTAAAATTATAACATTGATTGAAGAGTTTATCATCAAAAGATAATTTCAAGACTCCAAAGCATTTTATATACTGCACAAGTGATGTTAACCTAGAATGAGAAGGCAACTTATGCAAGGTTCAGGTGTCCTTCCTCAAAGCTTAAATCGTAAGCTCTTCGGGGCAGAGACTCCTTTTCCTAATGTTTACTTATGTCTGAAGTGTTTATTTCTATTGTGTCACGTGTGTTACTGCTGTAAAGAGATATGTACATGGCTGGCGCTACATAAATAGGGTTGCCAGGTTGAAACGGAGTGTCCTGAATTTAGAAACTGTGTCCAGTAAAAAAAAATTGAGGTAATACTGGACATGTATGTGTCCGGTATTACCTCGCTGGACATAGTGACCTGACCGGCTTGGGGGGCTGCGGGATTTCCATGAGCGGGGAGAAAGGAGGGCTGTTGCTAGGTGGCTGGGTAGCTTCCTATTTTCTTATTGGCTGTTGCTGGGTAATGCAGCCAATCAGGAGGAGGTGTCAGGAGCCTGGGGGTGTAGCCAAGGAGAGGAGAAAACAGCGTGGAGCGGTGAGAGGTGTGTGTGTGTGTGTGTCTCGAGCACGTCGCACCTTTCACCATTATGTCCAGTATTTTTGGAGAAGACACCTGGCAACCCTATACATACGTACATACATACAAAGCTACCTTCTCTATAAACATTTTGAAGTGGGTAAATAAGTAATAAAGCAGCAACAATCCTTCCCAACTTTTTTTGTTTTGTTTCCAACCTGTGGCCCCTCAGGAGCTTAATCTCACTATTTCTAGCACTTGGGACCCAAGGTACTTACCGGTTTAGTTGCCAGTCTTTTTTCTTTCCCTTTAGGAAAATCAAAATGGCTGTCAAATTGTGCGGCTCCCATGGGCCAAAAGAAAGGAGCGGGTCATGGAGAAGATGCTGCAGCTTCCTAGTGAACAACGACAGGCGCCATCTTTGAAAACCTGGGATGTGTACCGGTTTCAACAAAATATGTATCTTGGGAATGGAGCTAACAATAGCACAGCTAGCACCGGACCCCCCAGGCTTAAATTCTGTAAACAAATAAAAATAAGTGGCATTGCCGCTTTAACATTTAGAGCTTTCGTCATCAAGACACTGTGCGCCATTTCCATAGGCCATTAAACTATTGAGGCTTGGGAGCAGATATTAAAGACGGAACTTGGGTTAAAAGTGTGTGTAAAGCTATGTACGTGTAGGCCCAAATACGGCAGAATTCCAATTATCAAAGATTTGTTTATTTTCTTTCAAGCACAGTTTTTGGGTCCAAGTAACTGAAAGGGTCCAGAGTGAACCAATGACATGTTTAAGGGGTAAAAATGTGTATTTTCACACCTATTTTTAAATAAAACAATGTATTTTACTATGTAAACATTGTGAAATGAGACATACAGTAGGAAGGGTTAGCTTTCCTTTAACCACTCCATTTGGTCTGATGACAAAACATGTGTAGGATGTATGTATGTATGTATATGTATGTATGTTTGTATGAATGTATGTTTGAATGTATATGTATGTTTGTATGAATGTATGTTTGTATGAATGTATGTATGTATGTATGTATATGTATGTATGTTTGTATGAATGTATGTTTGTATGTATGCATATCTTTATTTATCTAACGCTTTATAATACACATGACATAATATTATAACAATGGGAATAAGCGCTCCAGACTTAAAATAGGAAAAGGGAGTCCCTGCCCCGAAGAGCTTACAATCGAAGTGGTAAGTGGGGAGAACTTACAGAGGCAGATGGGGGGTGTTCTGGTAAGTGTGTCTGCAGGGGGCCACGGTCAGTGCATATGAGATGTATAGCATAGTTGTGTTTAACAAGAGTTTGCCCAGGAAAAGAACCCCCTGTCTCCGCCTCCCCTTATCTTAAAGGTACAACGGCAGGCACAGAACTAAGGTTTGATAAAGCACTTGATTAACAAGCAGCCATTGTAAGGCTCTATTAATATCCAAAGCAACCCAAACAGCTCCAACATTTGGTTTATACAAGATTACATTTGTCTAAGGAAGACAGTTACACTGCGCAGGTATTTACCAAATGTTTTCTTTTAATGAACTACTAAGGGGATATTGTACCTTAAAAAGCCCCCCAGGACTTGCTGCATTTTGCCCCATATTGCTCTGACTGCGGTCCCAGTCAGCACTGTGCCACGCTCGCCCTGCGGGGGGGGGGGTGTGGCGGCGCGTGCACAGCGCTAACCGCGATCTGCGGTCTTCCAGGGAGAGAGGGAGATTGCGACGGGAGGGGGCATGGTGGGAGTTTTGCGGGGGTGTGGCCATGACCTCACGCGGCTGGTTCGCCCTCATTGGCTGAACCGCCGGCGGGGGCGTGGCCACGCCTTCGTCGCCAGTTCTAAACTCAATTTCATTGAGTTTAAAAAAACCTTGCAGTACGGCGCGGCTGCACCTTCAGCGGGAATGTGCGTACTGGGCCCTCCCCCATTGAGGGGCGGTGCTTACACGCACAGCGCACGCCGAGGTGTGTGCTGTAGCAGTTACTGGGACCGCAGCCTTACACTTCAAGAGGCAAATAGTAATTAAGGAAAGTTACATTCTTTTCCCCCAGTCGCACCAAGTATATTGCAAATCAAAGAACAAACCGAATGTATCACCCGTTCTTGTCACATAGAAATGGGCCAATACTGTGCACCGGCAGACATGAAGCTTTCCTTAATTACTCACTGATTACATCAACAAAGCCCATTCATTTTAATGCCTTCTAATTTATACTAAACTCATTATGATTTTTCACTTCATTTGCTCCTTACAAAGTCTATACAGCTGAACATTACACTTATTAAAGGCGAGAGACACTTCACTGCGGCCATAAATCTTGATTTGGAGTAATAAAGCTTTCAGCGTTTATTATGGAGAGGCGCACATGTTTGAGTCGTTCTCCTTTAACCCTTTGGTGCGCCGGAGGAGCCGCGGGGTCAGGGGACCAAGCCCGCCGTCCGGTCACGTGACCGCCTCGGGGAGTGGTCACGGGATTGCTTCCGTCACTGATGATAGAACGGAAGAAGGAGGAGTCGTCCCCCTTCCGTTCAGATTGCTTCCTGCCTTGGTAGAACGAGCAGGATTTTTGGACGTAGCGGCTATGATGTAGTAGCTACATAATGGGACTCAAAGGTTAAAGGTGCAATCCTACTTAGTGGGACAGATTATTTTTGTAGGGGCGTCTGAATGGGGAAATGCATGTCAATCAAGTGTTTTCTTTCCCCTTATCCCCACCCCGTCGTTATCAGAGAACCAATACAGATAAGGGGAGGTGGGGAGGCGGGACTCTGGCTGTGCAAGCACTCGCTGATCACACTGTGACATCACACACTGAAGGGAGCAGCCAGAGCCAATCACACCCCTCCCAAGTCTCACTTTAATAAATACAAATACTTCTAGGTGTCAGATTTGGGCAAAAATAGCATCAAGCATCCCGATGAGATCCCTTAAACATGTCACTCTGGTCCTAGCAGGGACTGTCCCGTTCACCCTAGTGTTTCCTTTATTGGTGTTGGATATTTCTGCAGTGTACTTTTCCACATTTCTTTAATGCTTTGCATCTGTCGTTTTCATAATGTTTGGATAATGTTTGCAGGACTGGGAAACAAGTAAACGATATGTATTTATAACGATTGGCTTATACACCCCATGAAGAATAATGAATACTGGATCTCTAAATTAGATCGGTTATGTCACCTTGCAGAAAAAGAAAATAAGCCCTGTCGTTCTCTCATAGAATATAATAGTATAACTGCCTGTGATTAAATGTTTAATTTTGTATTTTGATGGGGGAATCACAAACAAATATGAGTAGTGAAATGTTAAAAGGAGGTTTAGTTTTGAGTTCATTCATCTGAAGCACTGATCCTGAGTTTAGTCCCCTCATTTAGCAGGATTGGGATCACTTACATTCCAGCACAGTAAGTCCCACTATCTGGTGAATGAATAAACACTACTATTGTACAATGTACTTACAGATGTACAGTACAGCGTGACGTGCTTTCCCTGTAACCAAGGCAGCATGCACGAGTCCTCTCCCGTCCAAAATACCAGCCTGCACCAAACCACATTCAATCTTTTACAAATTGTCTCCAAATAACGGTGTTCGCCTTATTTATAAAGATAAAACCATTTATATTAAAGCACGACCCACCCATGGCACTCACTCCAACCACCGGCAAAGTGTTTTACGCGTAAAGACCAACGCTCTCAAATTCGATAAAATCCCGAACAGCAGCAAACTCATTCTCAAACTCTTGATGATTTTCAATTACCAGAAGAACATTGAAGCACATCGGTAAAACATGTCCCTGCACTGGACACCAGTAAATCGATGTTTACTGGGTTTTTCCTTCTGGGCGTTCTGAAGTTCTGTTTGGCTGGTCTGTCTGATTTTTTTTTTCTCCATAAAAGCTGCAGTCCAAATAGCAGAAAGGATTTAGGTCCAGAAGACAGGCCCCGGCACCAGAAGACCTTCTGGCTTATCACTTCAACGGGCTGTAAGGTGTCTTATGAAATGACACCACTAGGAGTGGGTCAGTGAGTAATGGCACTGACTGATAACAATGACACTGAGTTTGAACCTGGTTCGATTCCCGGTGTCAGCTCCTTGAGAACTTGGGTAAGTCACTTTATCTCCCTGTGCCTCAGGCACCAAAATCATAGATTGTAAGCTCATCTGGGCATGAGTACTATATTGTGAAGCCCCATAGGGAGATAATAATGAGCTGTAATGTGTTACTGCAATATATTACACTTGATGAGAAACAAAGTGGACGGGGCCAGCGGTGCATTGCTCTCCGATACATTTCTGGCCCCTACAGTAAGAAAAAAACAATATGGCAGTTGTGCGACTTTGACAAATTGAGGCAATAAATTGTTTACTATAGGAAGGAATTACACTTTCATGTAACAGAAGTTTCCATTGAAAATGAGAATAGAAGAGGAAGCAAAAAGTACATAAAAAATGACTTCTACATAAAAATAACTTCTGGAAAAGTTCCCAATATTTCATTATTTATATGATCGCACAGTAAGTACTTTATTCTAGTTTGTACTTTTATAGTGCAATGATCGGTGTATCTGAGGACAATTTTATCAGTTTCATCAAAAGTTATTTATTAGGCAATGTTACACGCCTTGGGGGTCTATACATCAGCCTGACTAAGCAGCATACCCGCCCATCACTGATTTACTATTTCATCCAGCTGTGTCTAATGCAACAAACTTGTTTATGACGTTTGCAGACAACGTTTATAGCAGTGCAGAACTGAAGTCTTATTTAATGCACTGTGCCTGCTCTACGAAGTGCGCGCGCTTACGTGCGTGCACACGCTTACGTGCGTGCACATGTTCGGCACACTTTGATGTTGCTGTATGACAGTTATCAGTCTACAAACGTCTCCTGGCGGCGAAGAACAGCGTTGACGCTGCTGCACTTGAGGGAGGCAACTCAGGTTGTAATTTCGTGCGGCAGCCGCGTCACGTGTAATTCACCAGCCAATGAGTGAAATGTAACAAAAGAAACTCCCTACCCATGTCACGGTTCCGCCTACAAGTTGCGTCATTCAGTCTGCTGGGGATGAGCACACACCGCCCAGCTGACAGAGGCGCGCGGACGCGCGCACACCAGGTCGTGAAGTAGGCAGAGTGAGCTCGGCCTTACGCTGGGACTCACCTAGCACCCCGATCAGGCGGCAACCGCAATTGACTTGAATGGCAGTTACTGCCCAATCGAGGCACCATACCCCCACATTGGCTCTTAGTGAATCTGTCACTTAGGCCCCTTTTCTCATGCTGCAGGAGAGATCAGCCCATTTCACAGCCTATCGGATAAGGGTCCAAGTTGTGTGTTTATAATAGTATTTCTAAGCTTGCACCTAAATCAAATCAACCGACTCGTGTGGCAATTTACAAAAAAGCTTCATAGGTTGTCTGACCACAAAATATTGTATCACACCCTCCAACATTTCAAAGATGGAAATAGTTTCACTCATCGGTTATTTACCTGCTCCCCTCATATAGTCCTATCATAGACTTTTACACCCTCAATATAACCCCCCCCCCCACTATTATAATAACTTAACTTATTTGGTAGCCGCTCCCTAGCTCCACTTCAATGGGGGTTCTGGCAGAAGGGGGCCTGGACACACCGTGACCTGAAGGTCCAGGGACGGCTGAGATCTCTTTCTGCTGCACGCTATCTGCAACCTCGGGTCAATGAAAATCTTCTGCAATGCTGATAAGCTGGATGCTCGGCCATGGCCAGCCTATCAGCATCGCCAAATGTTCTGATTGGCTCGTGGTCACAGGGAGGAGCATACAGCAGCAGAAACCGGTGCAAGCAGGTACACTGCTAGGAGGCTGGTACAGCGCCTGCTGGTACAGCACTGCACAAAATGGCGCAGTTGGATGGTGAGTTGTATGAGGTCATGTGTAGATCCACAAGAATCTTTATTATTCAGATGTTGTGTACATATACTGTACTAACAAAATAAACCAAATGTTGGATTACTTTGCCCATAACTCTATACAACTATCACTATTATGCAGTACAGTTCTTTAGGGAAATGGTGGGACATTAAAATAGCACGAGTTGAAAATACAGGACCAAATTTAGACCAGGTGTGTGGCTTTGTTCCACGGAGCTTTTTTACACGGTGTCACAACCCATGTAGATTGACAATATTTAATGATACATCATGTAGCATCTGCGTTAAGTGCAGGTGCAATTCATTTGACACAGGTTGCTTGGCTAGGCAAGGTTACGATCAGCTCAAACCAAGGACTGACAGAGAGAAGTGCATATATTACACTATATACACATCAGAAGTCCCTTCCTTTTATTATAAATCTGCCTTTATTTTATTTACTTTTGCTCTATTGCACTCATTGTGGATTATTCATGAAACTATGTAGGTGCATGGCACAATACCACACTGTAGTGGGAGTTTCTATATGATAGTGCCCCAATCAGCACTAATAAATAACTCCCATTATGGTACATTTATCAGGAGGCGGTATGGGCTATCGCACCCCTTCCTTCAATGGACGGTAACGCCAGAACGGGTGCTGCCGGTACTTGATAAACATGCCCCATTATGTGTAAAAGCAACACATATTGTAATACACAAGAAGCCAAAAGCTGCAGGACAAAACTATAGTAATGTAATTTGTGAATCAATCACTGGAAAAAAGTCACAAACTCCTTGCTATTCCTACCCTATCATGATTATGTCAACACAAGCATTGTCTTTTTGACTTGGTTATAACCCTTCCAAGACCATATGCTTGCCAACATCTTCTCCACCTGTGTTGGTAGTGTTCTGCCCCAGAGATATTCCTGTTAATATTGATTCAGAGATCTTTTAATGAATGCTGAGGTATGCGAGTTACATGTCACCGTAAAGTAAAGCTATGGTGTCCAACAGGCAACTGTAAAAGAAAATAGCAATCCTGAGGTTAGTCAGAAGAACATGGTGACTCCTTGTTAACCTGAAAACTCAGTTAGGCCTCGTTCGGGGTGCCAGAGGCAGGAGTTGGAGGGCGGGCGTTCGCGAGGGCGGGCGGCAGTCTGCTGGGCGATGTGTGCTCATCCTCCCCAGCAGACTTTTTCAGGAGTTGAGGAGGCGGGGAGGGGGCGGGGCTACAGACGTGAGGTTAGGGATCGAAGTTGCTGTCTTGAAATCATTCTCAAGAATGATTTCATTGGCTGGCGAGGTACCAGTGACGCTGCTGCAGCTTCAAAAAACGACTTGGGTTGTTTATTGAAACTGTAGCCAGCGTCAACTCCGTACTTCGGAGACAGGGCAGCTGCTACCCTGACAACCAGTATTCAATTTGAATACATTGTGTCCCACGGCAGCTCGCACTCCCTCCGAAGCCAGCACCCTGAACGAGGCCTTATGTTGCAGTTCCCCCTCCATCACTGAAAGGGTTAACGTGGGATCCCATGGATCTTTCAAATGGACTGAACCAAGCAGCCCAACTAGCACTTTCCTTAAGTGACTTCAGATGTAATTTCAATGTATTTGCACTTGTAATGAATACATTACATTTTGGCTAACATCTTCATACAAGAAAAAATTGCTTTTTTTTTCATAAATCAGTGATTTCCTCTTCCAAACGGCGTGAATTTGACATTCACTACATATTTCTAGCAGTTGAGAGCTCCTATTAATTTAAAGGACTTCACAGTAATGCAGCATATTTGCATTGATATGACTTTTATATTTCAGCTCATGTGTAAGATATAACGAAAGTGGAGAAGTCACTTGGGGACTTTTTATATCAATTGAAATTAAACTTGAACAGGATTTTATTAATGCCAGGATTATTCTCCACTTTTGCACAGTGCTTGGGTCTCTTGGCTTGGTTAGCAGCAAGATTAGTAACTTTGCATTGCATCTTTCTTGGGGCTTTGCCTTTCTCAAGATATCACAGTCTAGGAGTGTCATGAAAATGACAGGTTTAGACTTATAAGGAGGTTACAATTTCCATACTGAGGCATCAAAGTCCACAAAGACATGAATGCACAAAGCACCAGTCTGCTTCTTGCAGATCTGTGTCACATAACCTAAATATTGGAAAAAGAAAATAGGACACAGCAGCTAAACATTATATTATTATAATATATATATATATATATAAATATATATAAAAAAAAAAATATATATATATATATATATAAATAAAACATATATATATATACTGTACATACTTGTGTCAATTAGAGTGCTACTGGAATAGACCTAATGCAGAGGTGCGCAAACTGTGGGGCGCAACCTTTTCTGCAGGGGGCGTCGCGCTTACAGAGTCTATGTGCTCTTCCCGGCACATTTAAATTGATTGCTTGGGGAGAACGCGGGGCCTCTGTAACTGCCTACTACCTTTTCTCTGGCTTCTTCTGACGATGCTTCGCCATGGCAGCTCGGCATCAAATGACGCCACAGAGATGTGATGCTGGAGAGTAGGTAAGAGGTGGGGGGGCGTGACTTAAAAAGATTTGCGCACCCCTGAGCTAATGTATACAGCGAAAGACAAGAAAGCCCCAATTCTACATCCAATAGGACTAATTATTACATTACCAAATATACTGTATTATTTCTACATAAGTATGGGCCATTTAGCTCAATCCTTTGGCCAAAATATTTTTTTTATTTCGCACTATAATTATTAGGGCACTTCTGGTTTTTAACAGTTTTATCTGCCCTGTAGATCAAACATAGCGCATTTACTGCTTCTTAAATTTGAACCCATTGGGCAACATGTCACGCACCCCGTGCTGTTGGCTGCAGTGTTTGGTTCCCTCTTCTCTCTATGTCAGTGTAATAAATACATACGACAGTATAATAATGGTAGTGTAGGACCTGGTGAAATGGGTTTGCCGTGACGTGGCTGCAGGCGTAACATGTTTTGGCCAAAGGATTGAACTAAATGACCCATATTTATGCCGAAAGAATATAAATACATAGTAATGTACTAAATAATTGGTCATATTGGATGTACCATTGGGGCTCCTGTCTTTTGTTGTACACAGCACAACACTGCATTGCCAATGTATTGTGTAAAAAAAGCATTAAACATACATGTACATCATCAACAGTCATCAATCACAAAGTACTCCTTATGTACTGAGTCTGTCAAACTCTTACCTTACTCCTATTACTAGGATACACTGATAATTATACCCCCGACCCTTGTGGCATATTGTGGTAGACATCTAGATCAACTAAGATCAATTGTTACCAAATCATCCCGTGTTCTACCTTTCTTATTCTTTTTGTATAACAGTTAATATAACATCACGTCATTGTATTAGGCGCAAGAATAAAAGTAGAAGGTTTCTGCTAGATTGTGCCATTTCGGGCTGTCACTTAAAGCTGCCAAATTGGGGGGGGGGGAAGAATAGGGACCAGAGTGGAAGTAATAAAGAGAATAACTACTGGTGATGCTCCATACAGAAGCCCCCTATCGAGTGAGGTCAGATTTAATATCACCCAGGCATCCCACCCCTTCAATTACAGCATTAGTACAGCACTGCCAGGAATCCAGTAAGATGCATTAACCAGTAGTTCTGCATTTGGTATCTTATGGTTAGTGCCAGTTAAGAAAAACATTACAGGATAATATATATATTTCCCAGAATACCTTGCTGCAGTTGAAGTGCTGTATGCTGGGCGATAATGGTGAAAGACAGGGTTGCAGACCTGTCTAAGACATGCAAATGAACATACAGTAATATTTACAGTTGCTATATGCTTTACTGTGGAGGGTTTTTGTCACTTTTTTTACCCACCATAACCTTAATGAGTGTGGTGAATATATATATATATATATATATATATATATATATAGAGAGAGAGAGAGAGAGAGAGAGAGAGAGAGAGAGAGAGAGAGATAGAGAGATAGAGAGAGAGAGAGAGAGAGAGAGAGAGAGAGAGAGAGAGAGAGAGAGAGAGAGAGAGAATGTGTACATTTCATTTTGTTTACCTATGCCATTAATGAAAAGGGTTTTAATGTAACCACATTATTATTTTGCTAAATTCCGAGCCCATATTTACTAAACAGGGCTACCCCATACGACACCATCCAACATGTCTTGGTAAACATGGCCCCTTATAACCTATTCAAATGATTGGGCTGTAAATTGTCTCCCGGGATGTAAGGTGTCTTATAGAGTAAGATCACATAGTAAACATTGACCTATATGACTACAAGGATTCTAATAGCACAGAAGTTGTCTCGTGCAGTAGCACTTCTTAATAAATATGGCCCATAGGGCTAGAACTACTGTACTAAGAACTGTCACACAATAAGACATAGATTTTATTCTTTTAAAGTAGCAATCCCCTCTAAAAAAACATTTTGAGTCCATTTCAAATGATGATTTAACCTTGTTCCACAAACATAACCTTTCTTTGTCGTCCCCCCAGTAATACTCAATGATAGAAGAGCTACAGTATTAGCATTTTTCCTTATGTTGGTATTTTTCCAGTGGTATTTACATGTAGCCATGTGTAAAATTGATGTACAGATCTCTCTCTTACTGAGCAGTAACTCCTGTTAAAAGGGCAGGGTTGCCAGTAGTCATCATGGAGGTTTGCCCTCAACCCCTGTAATGTGTAAGATAGTAGCAAAGGAAGTGACAGCATGCTTTGTGTCCACTGTTAGTGACACAGAGAGGTGGGTCTTTCTGGAGCTTATATATTGCACAGCACTTCCAAATGTTAGTCTGTTCAGTGAGAGTCAAGTGAAGTGTCTGCAGCAGTTCAAGTCTGTCTGTCAGAGAGTAAAATGTAAGTATTACACACTGTGTCCAGCGACCTGGCACAGCTGGT
Organism: Ascaphus truei; assembly: GCA_036426205.1. Taxonomy (NCBI): domain Eukaryota; kingdom Metazoa; phylum Chordata; class Amphibia; order Anura; family Ascaphidae; genus Ascaphus; species Ascaphus truei. The sequence continues at coordinate 17,153,734 of CM071577.1, forward strand.
GGTTTCCCTTAGGGGAGAGGTGGAAGGACAAGCTGATTAAAAAGCCAGGAGGAACCTTCCAAATGGAGTGCAAGTACAAGATATGCGGCTAAGTGTCGGCCGCTATGATGGGCAATCTGCCAGATGACATGTTAAAAGATGCCCATGAAAAGATACTTCTCGCCTGTGAATGGAGTTACTCAGGGAGAAGGTGCACCCGGGAGTGCTCTTCCAGGAACTCTGCCCTGCTATCGTGGGGACCTGGGAGAGATGGAGGCGCTGTACCGACCGTGAGTAGAACTCAGCACACTACCTCAGACGCCTGTCATGGTGAAATCCCCACTACTATCCAGCGGGAGACTCAGGAGTCCTGTGAGCCAGCAGGTGCACCACACTACACATCCATGTAATTGGGGGATTTTCTCACATAGGGGTCAGGATCAGAAGGGCCCAGGGAAAACACCGGTGGGCATCAATCATCTGTGGGCATGTTTAACATGGAGAGCCTGTTTTTGTCTGAGCTGATAAAAACGGTATCGAGATCTGAAAACCTTGGTACAAAGGGAATGAGACTATGTTTCAATATATTGCACAAATAAAAGCTATTTTAAGTCAAGCAGAGATCTGCGTTAACATTTATATTTGTAATCAAATTACAAGAAAAAGGTTTGCTCAAAAGAATAGGCATTTTGTACTGTAGGTTTGCTAGAATAATTCAAATTGGTTACTCATTTGCAGCCTCCAATACCTTCTAAAGAGTATATTTTTCGTTCAGTAATTTCGGTAATCAATATAATGGACTAACACAATTTGTTGAAATGTTTTCTAACAAAGATATTGAGTCGCTGGGTGCCGTATGGTCGTGGTAACAATGGACTCATGAATACATTGCCTAGAGAACATTGCATAAATACTCTATACCTTTTATATTTGTCTCTACATCTACTGTATAAATTATTCATGAGATATAGCAGAAAACTGCTGATCCAACGGTCTTCATTTTGAGCAGAAAGCTGAATCCATGCGGCTTTTTTTTTTTAAATAAAAGGAGACTGGAAAAAAATGACATATTACTTGAGTTCTCAGTGTCTGCATTTTAACTGTTGTTAAGGGAAGAATTATAATGACACAGGCCTGCAGTAAATTGAAATCACACCTCCCCTGTTCCTGCCATCGGGATGCCTCCGTCCTTCCCTATACCCTTACACTTTCTTTTATTTTTTTTTCCCTAATCCCTCTGCCACCCTTCATTTGTCGGCTTTCGATCTTCTTCTCAACAGTCACTAATGAAGACTCTTTTTTCCCCCATTCTGGCTCGCCCAGTTTGAACACCATCAATTCAGGTAAACTCAGACTAGTCTCTGTCCTCCTCCCATCAGTTATTGTCAGGTTGTAATATCCCGTCCCTACGACTCATCAGATTTCAGATCTTCCACGTAGGACCGCTGACAGCACAGAAGTCCCTGCAGCAGAGCCAAAGTAATCATCTGTCATTCTGGGTCGAAATAGCAGTAGTAGACTTTTTGACTGCCCTGTCAGGACTCCGGCAAGCTAGGAGATGGGACTTCGACTAATTCAAGTTGCCAATCTGATTTTCTTTTGTAACAGGGTACCCTAAAAGGGTTACAGTAACTGAGGTTCACCGAGCCTAGGGCAGATATTCTAACCTGACCACTAATCTTGAAACTGCATCTTTAAGTTAAAAAAAAAAAAAAAAAAAACTACTCATTTGTATTTTAATCTGTTTCCCTTTTGGAAATTGCCTTTCCTTTTTCATTCGAATCACTTTACTGGTAACTCACCCGGCAGCTTTCTATTTTGAAGCAAGATTAGTATAAAATATAACCTGTGCTGACAAGAAATGCCTTATTACATCACATCACAAATCACGGAAACTTGGAATCCCTACATAGTCTTAATTGGGCGAATTTTGGGGGCGGATTTGGATCCGCAGTGGATCGGCCGGTGCCTGATCCTGCGGATTTAAGCGGATCAATCTCAAAAACAGCGATTCGCGTTTTTCGGATTTGTAAAAATTATTATTATTACCTATATACTCGGCGGATTCCGGAACCCCGTAGACGGATCTGTAGAATACAATCCGTGGATTCAGAGACCCATTGGCCGGTTCTTAAGAATCCGCTAACTGATCGCTGAATCCGCGGATTGGATTCTATAAATCCGTCCACGGGTCGTATCCAACGGCGAATTTTGACGACTCCGTGGGTCATTAAAGTGCCCAAATCAATATGCGGATTTTACACCGCAAAACTGATTTTGGGGGTAACCTCAGCGAAAATTCAGGAAACGGATTTGGGCGGATTTGCCCATCTTTAGTCTTACCTCATGTAGGTATCATCCTGTAGCTATGATCCCTCAACTACTGTAGCTACTGTATGTAATGCATATAGTTTAGAAATTGTTGTTTTTGGAGCCAGTTTAGAAAACCTACGGAATGTAAACCATGAAACATTAAGGGCCTTGTTCTATAGTCACCGAAGTGGCTGTTTGGGCCATTCTCATCCAAAAATTCCCATTGACTTCAGCTGACACTGCAGCTTCAGTGGATATAGAATTAACCCATATGTACTGTGTGGTTTTGTTCCATAAGACACCTTCCAGTGCTGGAAGACCACACCCATTCACTTGAATCGGACAAAAAAGAAGGTGTCTTCCTGTGCCGAAAGGTGTCTTATGGAACAGCAGTACGTAGCATGTATGGCCCTTATGTCATGTTCCAACTGCTTCTACGCAGGAGACCTTGCCTGACCTCCCAGGATTAGCATCGCTGGCTGCTCAGGTTTTCCTGGATTTACCATTCACTTTCTATCACTGCTGCTTCCTGTTCCGTTTCTCTTTAAACTGCTGCCTGACTACTGTACCTGTCCTCTTTGGTGCTGAAACAGGTTATTTCCTATTCTGTGGTTGCCTGGCCCTCTTGTTTTCTGCAGACTTGCCCTCTTGCTATTGTCCCTTCCCTCTCTGCTGGACCTCCGGTTTCTGACCCGTGCTAGTCTGACCTTCCGCTCGCCTGGAACTTTGCCCGCCTCACGGACTCTTCAATTCTGGACCCCTCCTTGCCCCTGGACCACTGTTTCCTGGTACAGTACAGTGCTCTCTGCAAGATTCACTACTGTCCGAGTGCAGCTTGTTACCCCCTTGTGTGTTATCGCAGGGGGTGGGGGGTTGCTCCCAGTTAGCTGACGTGGTTATCAATTTGCTCCTGTGTGCCCTACTGTTCCACGGAAAATGGTAAACACCATGTTATATACCAAAGTGCCTTTTTCTGGATAATAATGCAAACCTCAGTATGTTTTTAACAGATGTTAACTCTCAGTAATTTGAGGTCAGTCTTTGATTTTTAGCATCAGCATCTCATTGACTTTAATGAAGTCTCACAGGGGGGAAAAAACTGTTTTTAAAAATCAGCTGTTCCCACTACATTACCATTGGTCCAGAATCCCCAAATCTCACTGATTTGTGTCCTCAGAGGTTGACATCTCTGTGTTAAGTGTGATTTAAATATTTGTATTGCTCAAGACTTTTTTGTTACTTTTAAAATAAAAGTGTTAAACACAAAGTTTACCGTGATAAATCTCGACCAAATGCATACTTGCCTGAAATGTTGAATATTGCTGTAAGTTTAATTATTTTGCACCCAGCTTGTTTTTCCTTAATTAAAACTTGATGTGCTGCCAGCATTGTGTGTTTTGAATAGTGTGAGATAAAAATGTAATGGGTGCAATTATTTATATGGCTTGAATGATAAATAATGACTAATCTTTCAATAATTTTATTAAATGAATTATTCTAGTCAGTGCATGCAAATAATAAATGGAGTTTAAGGCCAAACAAACACAGATCTTTATTACACTAATTCGGCCCTCCGGGGAAATGAAAGTAATTCATTTCACTCTGTCAATAGAGTTCCAAACCGGTCTGGCATTAACCTTGAATATTTCATCTTGACTTTCTAGAGCCTCTATCAAGTCCCCTCCCCCAATCAACACACTTCTTGGGGGGATAAACTGGTCACAGCTTTGTTGAAACATAATATCATCAAACACAACATTGAGGAACCGGAGGACCCAGTCAGCTTGCTCCGCCACCATTACCACAGCACAATGGATACCCTCATCTCATACCCACTATCCCCCATGACATCTAGACCACATGGCCAATAAAAAACAATAACCCGGAAGGTCACTTCCCTACTGGTGCCTTCAGCCAGGCATGACAAGACCTTCCCCAGCATGCATAACGAGGTTCAACACTCATCTACTACAGGCACCAAGGTTGACCAAGCCCCCTACCACAAGCCGCATTTCTCCCGCCACCAGCAAGGACGTTTCACAACTTTAAACTGGCCTTACGAGACGTCACCAACTCTACTGCCTTCTCCAAAGCCCCCTGCCCTGCCAGGTTTTAGGTGTCACAAACTATGTCGGACAGGCGAACCCCATCATCTTGAAATCAGCCTTTGGGGACATCCTCCAAGTCCATATGCCTAATAGATAGACCACACACATCCACTACAAATTCAGCCATCACCTTATTTACTATCTTCCTTGATCTGTCAGCTGTCTTATCTCCCTTGTCCCACTCCACACCACACCTTGGTGCCATTTAGAACAATGCTATTAAAGGGTCTTCAAAACGCAGCAACAACTGTGACAAATCCATCCACCTAGCTCTCATAAATTCCAACTATTGAACTAATGTCAAGTAATACCCCTAGCCCATTCCTGGCACAGCCGTTCTGGTACTAACTGACCCCATCTCACCTCCCTTAGGTCGAACCACGACAGTATTACCAGGTTTCCTCCTTTGGCCCAACTGCTTTCTACTGATTCCATGATGATGCTCTCTTTACCACCCACTACACATAAGAATCCCTGCAAATCGATGCCCCAAGGGGGGAATTACCTGATCAAACACCAGACATAAAAACGAACAACCATCATCCTAGGAGAAGTCGCAGAGGTCCCATTCACTGTCGCCCATGTTGTCAGTCCTAAATATCACCTCACTGTTTGCCAGTTCAGCATACCAGAGTTCAATCTCCACCACCAGGGGAGCAGTTCATTCTCTAATGGTTTCTGTCTCTTTCCTGGGCACCACCCTTAATGGTTATACCCTTTGTTAATTAAGGTAGAGGAAACTGGGTGAAGGGACTCGCCATCCTCTCTGCCCCCGTCTCCTTAAGTAACTTTGCTCCTGCAACCTCCATCTAGAATCATGAAATAAGATCCCTATTCACAGCAGCACTTCCACCTCATGAAAAGGAATCCAGAAATCATTTTCAAACCCCTCCACCACCACCCATTTGTTATAGCAGTCAAGCAAAGGCAGCATCTCCGTGACATTTACCGGTGCAACCTCACCAGCTGCTGCCGGAAAGGGGGCAGGTCTCTGGGGCATCATCAGTGACAGCCACAGATCTGTGTCCTTAACATCCCACCGCAGCCACTTGAGGACAGCCATCTTTTGCTGAAAACCCTACTTCCACTACACCAACCCACCATAAAGCTTGTAAGCTCCACATATGGATTTGTCATCCTTCACTCACTCTCTCTCTCTCCCTCTCCTTCGTATCTTATAACCAGGAGGCAATGTCAAAACATCCACATATCTCCCCCCACCCCCCCATTTCATATCTGATCTTTTATAGCGGGACAAAGATGTAACCCCAAAGGGCTAGCCACGCTTACTTTAACTAGCGTCCTCTGTCTTCAATTCACCTTCCTTGCCCTTTCCTTCTGCAGCACCTTCCAAACTACCTTAGCCTCATACATGTAAAAGCCTTCTCCCTCTACTGTGGTTAATTCCATACCAAAACTCGCCCCTGGGTCTGCAGGTGGGACAGTCGCAATGTAAGGACCCACATGCAGGGTTCACATTGCTCCGTACAAGCCCTGTGGCAGACAGCTCTGTAACATCAGCACCTGGGCTCTCCTCAGCCCATAAAATGTGCCAGATCCCTGCTTCCCTTGCTGCACAATTCACTATGTAACTTGGTGAATGGTTGTGTTACCGCAGTCTCCTCTGCTGCAGTACTGTGGCTACTCTACTTCCTGGTTCTGTATGCAACTCATGCTAAACCCTGGTTCTTATTCCGAATTACCTCTTGACTACTCTACTACTCCTAATCCCTGGTTCCTACTCCGGATTGCTGACTACTTGTCCAAATCCTTGATGCCCGGTTCCTTCCGGCTCTCCCCGGGGATTTCTCCGAGGTACCTGATACACAACCGCAGAGGCCACCACCCCTGAAATTGGCGACATCCCCTGACCTTGGGCAACCACTTCCACCTCCTGTCCCGCCAACTGGGCCTATCTCCCATGACGCCACCTGATGAAGTAAGGGGCCTTCCCCAAACCCACACATCCATATTCCCTTAACCCTCCCTGATCCTGAAGCAACATCCTCTTCTCTAGTACCTCTCCCACATTGTCCCTCTCCCAGCCCTCAGCCCAGCTGCTCCTTACCAGCTGCTCGCTGCACTGAGACCACCCTGGCACTCTTCTAAGCGATCCTGTTGCTCCTCGCCGCAGTTGCAGCTCCCTTCTCTGATCTCTCAGGAAGGCGGGAGTGCCTCAGAACATTTACCGCTCTGATGTGGTGGCTGCTCACCATTATTATTATTATTATAAATTTATTGATAACTCAACATATTCCATAGCGCAATACAATAGGGTTGGAGGAAGAAAAACAATAAAATAGCAAACATTAACATACTGTACATCGTAACATAAATTTCAATACTTACATTTTTATCCTGAATCCTAATGCAAACATCGATTTGAGTGGATTACCCTTCCTGGCAGTGAAGGGGTTAACGTTCAATCATAATATTTCATGCAAACATGCAAATATTGGTGACATTTTCACAAAACCATGTGGGAAGTATGATTTATCAAAGAAAGGTTCCAGCCCCAAAACATCAAACTCTGTTCTCGTTGTACCAAAAACCATAGAACAATCTGACCTAGATTCCCATTAATTAATTTCAGGCTTACAGTGTGTTATACCAGAATCAGATGTAGTAGCCCTGCATAAAAAGAAATCAACATTAAGCATAAACCTTTCAAATGAACAGCGCAAGAAATTAAAACTGGACCCAAGTAGTAAGTCTTAGCATAGGTTAAAGCAGCAGTCCAAGCTACCGTTTTTATTCTTGAATTATTATTTTTTCTCCTTTAATATGTGCATCAATACAATCCACAAAATGATAAGTAATTAGTTAAGTTGCCGATCAATCAATTCTCCTGTGATCGATTGGGGAAGATTCAGCTCGGGGGGTTCACAACATGGTCGTCAGTGCAGCATAAGAGGCCAAAATATGTAAAGTTCAATGGGGAAGATCATGTGACTAGGCAGTCCCTAGATACAAATGGTGCACTGCTAGAGAGAGGGCAGGGCTCAAAAGGGGGTGTGCCAGAGCCTGTTTCAGAAGAGGAAGGGGATGTAACTTTGTAAATAATAATAATAATAATAGCATGTTCTTATATAGCGCTGCTACTTTTATGTAGCGCTTTACAGAGACATTTTGCAGGCACAGGTGGAGGTGGAGCTTACAATCTATGTTTTTGGTGCCTGAGGCACAGGGAGATACAGTGACTTGCCCAAGGTCACAAGGAGCCAACACCGGGAATTGAACCAAACTCTCCGTGCCAGTCAGTGTCTTTACTCACTGAGCCACTCCTTCTCCACATGGTTGCTACAGAAACAAAAATGCTTCCATACATTCTAATACATTTAAAATGTCATTCAGAGTTGATTTAAAAAAATGCTACAAGTATTTTCTTTTAGTACAGAACTGATTTTTTTTTTTTTAAAAACACACGTAGGATATTGCTTGGTCTGCAGCTTTAAAAATGCTAAACTCAATGGGGGGAATTCAAGAAATTCCAATAATGGTTATCAGAGCTTAGAGTTGAATGGCACCTCTAAAGGTCATGCTAGTACCTAATGCCGGTTTAAAGGTCCCTTGTCATGCGGACCAATAAGAAGCTGCAAGGGTTGAGGATGCAGCTTCCCATTGACCCGCAAGAACTTTAAACCGCCATATTGCGGGCCCAACTGAGGTTGCCACCGGCAGCCCCTTTAAAAGTATCTCTGGAAGCTGGGGTCCCCCAGGCCTGAAATGAACGTGGTTCAGCTCCAGAGACCCACTGCTTCTCACCTCGGGTAAAAAAAATAAAGTAAGAAATTCAGACGGAAAGGTTCGATTATTCCTTGCAGTTGACATCGAAACAAATGCTTCTTTGCTTAGGGTCCTGCTACATTCTTTCATACAAAATCCACTGTATGGAGAAGCATATGTAAAATCATAGCTCTCAAATGGTCCTGCTTTACATCCAGACATACATAACTAATTAACATCTGTTCTTCAAGAATAATACATGAGATCACACAATGACGCACAAGCTGTTATCGCAAGAAGGCGTCAAAGAGGAGGACACTGATTGCGTAGGGTATGAGGTGAGAAAATATAAGGGTGACAGGTGCATTATAAAACCGCTGCATTGGTTGTTGTTGCTTCAGTGTTGAGCAATACAAGCATTTTCAACTAGATACAGTAACTTGAGAAGAAACAGGAAAGCAGGAGAACCTTAAGGCAATATCTGACCCGCTGCTATTCTGTTTGAAGCTGTGTTGTTTTTGTGTCTGGGACTCTTAATGTAATGTGTTTCCTGTGTTCAAATGATAATACATAACTGTGTCAGTCATATCTATCTGAAGGGAGAATAAAGCGTTTGTAGTTTTCGGCAGGACTGCATACATGGTGAGGCTGCAGTTGCGGCAGAGAAGTGTTTATTCTATGCAAGAAACATGTTACAATGAGGCGGGGCCTTGTTGATGTCAATATTTGTAAAAGGATATTAAGTCTGTGTTATCTCATTGTTAGGTATATGAACAAAAGTAAGACCTCCTTTATTCTGTAAACTGTGAGAGGCGCAGATAACTTGCTATCGCAGGGAATCCCCATTAAATTCAATGGGGCTTTTCATGAGATAGTACGTAATCTGCATTTATCACACTTTACAGAATGAGGGCTGTAGGGGCCTATTCTAGCTGCTGAAGTGTGACAGACTGCGTCTAAAGTGCCCTTTAGAAGCAGATTGGCATGATTTGCTATTCTGTCAGCCTTTATCGCATGTCCAAACCGCGACTAAACGGCTTTTTTTAGAAGCGATTTCACTCTTGCCCTGACAACCAAAAAAAAAAAATGTCAAAAAAGTCACAAACTGGCATTTTTTGCCCACACCTGCTATTCTCGCTGCTCCTTTATGAAAACTGCTTTTTAAAAAAACTTTGTTTTTTTTTGTTTTTAAACACCTAAAGGGTGTTTAAAAAACATCAGAACCGGAAGTATGGGTTTGGCTGAGAGAGAATAACCCAAAGTGGTGGATTTCCCAGAAGTCGGAACATTTTGGGGCGGCAGAATTTGGAGATGGCGTGTGCAATCGCGCTTCCCGGCCGTGCATGTGTGGTCAGCAAGCACCGATCGTGCATGCGCAGCCCGCGTGTGCTGCCGGCAGCGTGACGTCACACGGCGTCACGCTGCCATGGCAAGGCGCTGGAACAGGAGGGCAACATCAAGTAAGTGCCTAAGGCGGCCATTTTTTTTTTTTTTTTTTTTTAAATCTGCCACTGATAATCCATAAATCAGACTGGGGGATGGAGTTAGCACCAGCTCAGGTCATTCCACTCGCAAAGCAAGTGCAATCCGGGCAGTTTCGCATTGATAACTTTGGAACTACGAGAATAAGCCCCATAGAATTTTCAGGCAGATTCCCCTATAAATTTGAGCTTGTACAAGGAACATACACTGGGAATTAAAACAGCTCAAACCATATTTAAAAAAAATTGATACAAAACCATTTCTTCTACAATCATATTGTTCCTATTTATTTTTAATTCTATGTATCAAAGTCTTCCAGCTGCAAAACCAGTAGAGAACTGGGTGAAATGTAGCCTTCATTTTTATCAATGAATAAAACAGACAAAGGGTAACTACCATAAAAATAGATATTTATTGGGTCATAGGGCAGGCACAAAAATAGGACCAGCTATCTCCCTGGACCGTGGAGAGATGCTCTGGATATATATGTTGAGGACTAGGACACCAGTGGGTTTAAATAACTACTGGGACCTTAGTTGATTTCCTGTAGCAGTTTCTTTCATGGAATTCACTTAGAAAATCTCTTATCGTATGTTCTTATGGAATTTCTCGCATTAATATTCCTATAAATGATTGCGTTTAACTCTGGAAGGTGTAAAGTTCTGTTCCATTCACGTTTGTATTTGCTACTCATGAATGGTCTTTTTGATCTTTAGTCTGAGGATATCATCATTTGACCTCACTCTGAATATTGTATATCTCTTTAATTCACTAGTGCAGTGTTTCCCAACTCCAGTCCTCAGGGAACCCCAACAGGTCAGGTCTTAGGCCGTGCCTATAGTGCCGTCGTTGGCGACGGCGACACGGTGGGTGAAGTCACCCGTCGCCACCGGCGAAAGTTATGTTTCGCCGGGCGGCGGGGTCGCGGGATTCCAGCAATTTGATTTGTTCAAGGGCCGTCACGTGATGCGACAGCCCTTGAAAAATCAAATTTTCGCGAGTTCCAGTTTCCGCAAAGTCGCCGTCGGTTTGTCGCCGTTGCGCGGGCTATAAGCGCATGCTGCGGCGGCAAAGTATTTGTTTTCGGGCGACGTCGCGTCGCCGTCACTATAAGCGCGGCCTCAAGGATATCCCTGCTCCAGCACAGGTGGGTCAATCAGCGGCTCAGTCATTTTGATTCAATTGGTGCACTGCTAGAGAGAGGGCAGGGCTCAAAAAGGGGTGTGTGCCAGAGCCTGTTTCAGAAGAGGAAGGGAATGTGACTTTGTAAATGTATGCTAAAAACAAAAAATCCTTGTTAAATTATAATACATTTAAAATGTCATTCAGAGTTTTTTTTTGTTTTTTTAAATGCTAAAAAGTATTTTTTCATAGTACACAATGGATTTATTTTAAAAAAAAACACACATGTAGGATATTGCTTGGTCTGCAGCTTTAAGTGAATAACCTCTTTAGTTTCTATTTAAATGTATTGGTTCCACCAGTTTTAGTGCCCTTTTCACCTATATTTTGCACACATCATTGATCTTCACATTGTGGTCTATGCCTTAACCATATTTCATGATTTCAATCTCTTCCTATATAGATCATCACCATAAGTCTTAATCTTGTGGCTCCTCCAGTCTGATTAATAAGAGTTCAGTTCTTCAATGATTACTTTGTGGGGTGTGCCACTAACTTATTAGCGAAACGCAGCCCAAACCACAAACAGGAATCTCATCCTGGGAGTACCCACATAGCCCCACCCTCTCCCAACACTGCCCACAATTTTTAATTTGGCTCAGTATCCGAAGAGGAGATTACACAAGCGCTCCTCAAACTAAAACTAAGCAGCCAATGTGGACCTGACTTACTACAATCCAAGTTCCTACGACTTGGTGCCCCAGCCATTGCCAAACCAATTGCTTCCATAGTCAACTCTATCCTGTCTGCAGGCCATATCCCTAAGACCTGGAAAACTGCCAGAGTTGTCCCAATCTTCAAAAGTGGGGACAAAAACACTGTCTCAAACTACAGGCCAATCTCACTTCTCCCAATCTTATCCAAAGTCATGGAAAAATTTGTTCACTCCCAATTAAGCGATTACTATAACAAGACAAATTTCCCTAGCCAATTCCAATCTGGCTTTCGCCCCAAACACTCCATCGTAACTACCCTGCTAAAAGTTTGCAATGAAATCCAGTGTGGAATGGAACGGGGACAACTCACTGGTGCAGTATTCCTAGATTTTGCAAAGGCTTTTGACACAGTTGATCATGCTGTCCTGCTTAAACTCCAGAGCTCTGGAATAGGGAAGCATGCTTTAAACTGGTTTCAGTCCTACCTATCAAGAAGATCCCAACATGTGTCCATCTCAGGCTCTAACTCCAACCCCCTGGATATCACCTGTGGTGTCCTGCAATGCTCTGTTCTGGGGGCCCTACTCTTCCCAGTGTTCATTAATGATCTTCCCACAGCTTGAAAGGAAGCCTCAATACACATGTATGCAGATGACACAATCCTATATGCACACAGCCATAGCCTCTCTGACCTTCAACACATACTTCAGTCTGACTTTTTGCGACTCGAAAACTGGATTTCCCAAAACAAACTGTTTTTAAACACTGACAAGACTGTAAAAATGGTATTTGGGACCAAGACTAAATTTTTAAAGCTTCCAGCGACTGAGCTCCTGATTAGAACCAACACTAACACCACCCTAATCCCTGTCACTAGTTTTAAATACCTGGGCTTATGGTTTGACTCCTACTTAACATTCGGAATGCACATTGATACCCTGACAACCAAGACCTATGCCAAACTAGGGGTACTTTACAGGAACAAATCCTCCCTAAGTCTCCCGGTCAGAAAGCGTATCGCACAGCAGATGCTAATGCCAATTATTGACTATGGAGACATAGTATATGGCTCGACACCTCAAACCCACCTTAGCAAACTTGACACCCTCTACAATTCAATTTGTCGCTTTGTTCTCCAATGCAACTACAACACACATCACTGCGAAATGCTCAAAGAACTAGATTGGTCATCACTAGAGTCTAGGCGCAAAGTTCACCTTTCCTGTCTTGCCTTTAAATTCTTTATGGGCAAGCTACCCAGCTATCTGAACAAGCTCCTCCGCCCTATCACATGCAGCACTTATCACCTGAGATCTGACTCCAAAAGACTGTTCATGGTCCCAAGGCTCAACAAAGTATCCGGTCGTTCCTCCTTCTCTTACCGTGCACCCCAAAACTGGAACAACCTACCGGAGACTCTCACATCCACCACCAGTTTAAGTTCTTTCAAATCTAAGGCTATTTCACATTTTAATCTGGTCTGTAACTGTTTCATACGCCCATAATATATATTTTCTTTAACTGTGCATGCAGTGTCTTGTATATAATGTATACCCTGTTCATTTATATAACTGTATTTGTAACCATGTATTATTTGTCTTAACTCTGTGCCCAGGACATACTTGAAAACGAGAGGTAACTCTCAATGTATTTCTTCCTGGTAAAATATTTTATAAATAAATAACTCAGGGTCTTTATATATATATCATACCCCCGCCAATTCCATGAACCACCTCTGCATGTTGAGTTCTAATTCCCCACCCCTGGCTCATCAAATTGCAATCCATGTGATTCACTTAAAATATAATTAGACCCTTGATGGTATTACAGAGAAATTCACACCTATGCCCTTGCCCATTACTGGGTGTGGGTGTAATGTAGAAAGATCAATATTAAATATAAACAGACATTTCAGTGCAGGTAATGATGCAAGCTAAGCATAAGAGCAAACACCATACAGTGGAATAATACTGTATACAAAATTAGCAGCACTCCCAAGTAAATTGTGAAGTGTTTAATAAAAAAAATACACATTGAAATGTTCCTATTCTCCCAATGCCTAGATTCCTTAATAAGTCTACACACTAATTCCAATGTTCCTGAGTTTACCTATTCCTACTCACCTTACTCCTCAATTTCAGTCCTTGCCTGCCCCCCAACCCTCTTCCAGTCCCTCTCTGCCCCGCACCCACTCCTCTTTCAGTTCCTCCCTGCCCCCCATCCCTCTTTCACTCCTTCCCTGCACCCCACCAACCCCTCTTCCAGTCCCTCCCTGCCCCTCCAACCCATCTGTCTTCCAAGTCCCTCCCTGCCCCCCACCCATCCCTCTTCCAGTCCCTCCCTTCCCCACCCATCCCTCTTCCAGTCCCTCCCACCCATGCCTCACCCTATCCCTCCCCCACCCACCCCTTTCAGTCCCTCCTTTCCCCCACCCATCCCTCTTCCAGTCCCTCCCACGCCTCACCCCGTCCCTCCCTGCCCCCCACCTACTGTATCCCTCTTCCAGTCCCTCCCTCTCCCCACCCATCTCTCTCCAGCCCCTCCCTGCCCTGCACCCATCCCTCTTCCAGTCCCTCCCTGTCCTCCACCCATCCCTCGGCCAGTCCCTCCCTGCCCCCCACCCATCCCTCTGCCAGTCCCTCCCTGCCCTGCACCCATTCCTCTTCCAGTCCCTCCCTGCCCTGCACCCATCCCTCTTCCAGTCCCTCCCTGCCCCCCACCCATCCCTCTCCCAGTCCCTCCCTGCCCTCCACCCATCCCTCTTCCAGTCCCTCCCTGCCACCCCAACCATCCCTTTTCCAGTCCCTCCACACACACACACACACACACACACACACACACTGTAGTTGAAGCACGGGGTGTCCAGAGCTGAACCTCCTAATTTCAGCTCCGGGGACACCCTGCTTCTTGAAATACCTGCGAATTAAGTGCCGGTAGCTGCTCTCTCCTATCAGGCTACCAGGGTTCACAATATGTTCGCACCCCTGCTCTAGGACACACGAGTTATAATTATATAGATCTAAATCTTGCAATATCGAAGCAGTGTTTTTCAGCAGTAAAATGTGAGCAAAGTGATCAGTAAGAAAAATGTTTTGTGGGTCAAAGAAAAAGACATTCATTTTAAAGTACAGTGGCCACATTCTCTTACGTTACAAAAAAGCAGTGTTTTTAAACTCCCTTAAATGATGAAACACGATTACCCAGCCTGGCTCATAAAAATCGCAAAGAGCCGTGTAAGAATGAATCTGATCGCTAGAAGCAATATTTGCAAGGTAGAAAAATGTCAAATCCGTGAGCAGAGAGCCAGTGCCTCAGAAACGTCCTCATTTAAAACTTTGTGCACCGGTTCCAGACAGATGGTTGAACGGCACCTTCTCTCTTGGATATCAGTACATTGCAAAAAATGTACATCAAGTGCAAAGACACGATTCACCTCTTTGGCAGGAGTTACTGTATTCCCTTCTGCAAATTGTTTGTAATATCTGCTCACAGTTGATACTTTCATTTGTACGGTGGGGGGATTTCACTTTTTTTTTACCCACCATAACTTATTGTGTCGGGTTGTAGCCAGTTCCACATTGTATAACCAAAGACAGGGGTGCCCAATGCTACATCCAATTGACAAAACATATATGGTAATAAGTATAAAGTTTAAATACTTCAATAATAATAATAATTACTGTACTTGGTTATTTAGTTAAACCCTTTGGCCAAAGCGTCGTAAGCCTGCATACCAAACGTCAAAGTATAACCAAAAATGTAGGTCCTACACTACACTGTGAACCCTTCCTTTTACCTCTGTATGAGGGGAAAGAACCATAGTAGGTCCTGTTCTTGCAGCAAAGTGAAAAGACCACCCAAGCTAAAAGGGTGAGGAGTGAGCTCTGTGGGGAGGTGCCACCTACCTCCATACAACTGTTACCAGTCAGAAATTGATTAACACACATTCCTAGCTAGCTCAAACTCCTACACCCACCATAACCAGTAACATCCTCGCACTGATGACACCCAAAAGGTCAAAACAGCTGTCTGTGAGTAGGTTTACACAGTCTGCGCAGGCTGTGCTGAAAAAGCAGGCATAGGGGCCTATTCTACTAGCTCGGAATTGTGACAAACCGCCTCTATAGTACACTTTGGAAGCAAATTTGCATGTTTTGCTATTTCTGTTAGCCCTTCTCCTGTCCAAACCATGCAAAAAGGCTTTCTTTTTTCCCTTTTTATTAGAAGGGTTTTCATTGTAGCAGTGCCAATCTGAGCGGAATGACCACAATCACATTTCTTGCAAACTCCCTGTATTCTAGTAGCTCTGAAAAGTGCAAAAGTCTTAAATCGCTTCTGAAACAACTCGCATGTTTTTCTCGCCACCTCAAAGCAGGCGAGAGAGGAATTGCACGTTCCTTCCAGAGCCTGAAATAGGGATTCTGCGTGGTGGCGCCATGACAACTGCATTCCCCAGCATTTGGGTTAGTTCAATGCTAGAGCTTATGTGGAGTGAGGTTTGAAGGGACATGTATACAACTGGAGATAGTACAGGCATACCCCGGTTTAAGGACACTCACGAGTAAGGACATATCGCCCAATAGGCAAATGGCAGCTCGCGCATGGTCCTGTCAGTACGTCTTGAACAGCAATACCGACTCCCTACCTGTACCGGAGCTGTATTGGGTTAGGAACTCCTGGCATCTTTTTTTACAATCTTTCGCTAATGTTTTTTTTGGTGACCAGACGTTTTTTCAATCCTCAAAGACAAAACGTCGTCACGCCCCTTTTCTTTGTTTGCAAAGTAATTTTAAGGGCATCGTTCATCAAACTGATAAACAAACAGCTGATACGAGCGAATTTAGCAGACTCAGAGAAAAAACGAAATATTGATTTTTTCTCTCTCTCCCGCAGGATAGAAATAAGCGAAAGTCAGGTCATCGGCTTTAAATGTCCAGCGTCTTGCAGGCCAATAGGAACCCGTCACATCATCTCTGGCGGCTTCATATTGGCCCGAGTGATGACAGACATTTAAACATGAAGGTGATGTAGTTCAGTTTCTGAGACCCGGGGAGCGGGGGGGGGGGGGGGGGGGGGGGGGGGCAACCAAGTGGTTAATTGGTTAATTTTAGGGGCACCTGTTAAATTATTTAGTATGCTTTAATGGTTCCATAGTGACTAAATGCACTGCAGTTGTGTTACTTTTTAGCCCATCTCCATTAAGACTCATTGTAAATGCATATACAGACATATGGCTCTTTTTCATTATTTGTAATCTAATCATGCGGCCATTGTCAGACAAATAACGATTGTAGAATGACAAGCATGGGATAACTTTATATGTATACAGTAGGGCCCCGCTTGTCGGCGATCCACCAATATGGCGGTACCGAGAAGGGGCCGCCATGTCTGCACATGCGCAGAACGGGGGCTGCGGAGGTTACGCATGCACAGAACGGAGGTCGCGCATGCGCAGAAGGGGGGACTGCAGGCCTACGCATGTGCAGACCTGCAGGAGACGCCAAAAATTGCTGGTTCGGCTTTCCGGCGGGGACATAGAACACAACCCGCCGTATTAGAGGGGCCCTACTGTAATTACAAAAGACCTGGCAAAGATTTTATTTTAATGGGGAATTGCATTTTACATTTGTTTTATATATTTTATCTGGGACGGTTTCTTTAAATGTGATCTGTCATTATACCTGTACCATATACTTGGAATTGATAGAGAACAAAAAAAAACCTGTAGTGTGCCTGATAAATGTAGCACTAAGCTACTATACTTATCTTCAGCGTTCCGAAGCATTTAGCTGAAGTCCCTACTGGTGCCTCAAGGATACATGCCTTTATCAATGGCATTCAGCAGACCTTGGGAGATGGAGGAAATATTGACCCATAGGCAGGTAGACACACATACATTTTCTCTCTAACTCTATAGACAAATCCTGGTTGAACAAATCCTTCTTCTACAGCAGATCAGAGGCCAATAAGAATACGTCTTGGCTTTGGTAGAGAATCACGGTCAATTGTGTACTCAAGGTTTAAACACCGCAACATACAGAAGAAAGAGTATAAAAAACAAAACTGAAATCTCACCTGAAAATAGGATCTTTTCCCACACTCATTCTTGTCTGTTCCACGTATGAATGACTGAGCCACCTGTACTGAAGCAGGGGTAGCCTGATAACCTGACCCCTGTTGGTGGCCCTTGAGGACAGTAGTTGCCCACCTCTTCTGTAGGTTTTACCACAACGCACAAAAACATCTACCATGTTCTTGTCTGCAACCTTGTACAGTAATTACCTACAAATTGGGTTACATCCTGAATCAACCACCCTTTTGTTTTACAAATACGAAGAGGATGGGGCAGAACTCTATGATAAATTATGCAAACAAAATACAGTTTATTAAAGCCAATTGTAATTAACGGCATAAATACAAATCCAATCATTTTTTCCGCTGGGAGTTTTTGAATAAATAACGTGTGATCCTTCTGTGTATCCTTGGAAGAACTTGACACTGTCGCATGCATACATTCATGATCTGTTTTTGTTATAGATTTCAACGCCTTTAAAATGAAATTTTTTATATCAGGCATGCATCTTTTGTCAATTCCAGAAGTGTCCCCACCATGAACTCTTTGAATAGCAATGAGAATGATGATATACAACAGCACCTTACATTAAAATGCTTTTTGAAAATTGAGAGAGGAATTCTTTTCTCACCGATTTGTCATGTAATTCATCAATATTGCCACCGAGATGCCACTCCCACTGTAAATGATGGATAACATGCAGGATTTCCGTCAAGGCTAACCTTCTCTTCAGCCTGATTTACAATTTTTTTTGCCACACTAGCCCATTCGGTTGGGTGATTCTAAGTCTGATGAATACCCTTTATATTCCATTACTTTCTGATTAAGACAGAAGCCCAACATTCATCACAAGCTCTTCATGCCCAGGAAAGGTTTAGTTGTGCAATATTTCCCTTTGACCGGATTAAAGATTGGGGACACCAGATTGGTTCAATTTATGATAATAGTAACACCCATTATTGTCAGATAAAAGTATTTACAGTTGATGTAGTTCAGAGGTGACAAGACATGGCTTATTTAGTACTTACAACTCCATAGGTTTCTAAAGACATACTTCTGCCTCAAACCTCTCAAAGATATATGGCAATCTTTATAGAGTGGTGCTACACCATAAGACACTGTCTGGCCATATTTATTTGAATATGCCATAAAGTGTCTTATGAAGCCGTACTGAGTCTTACAGCACCATAAGAAACCTTATGGTCCAATTATTTGAATAAGCCGTAAGGTGTATTGTGGCTCAGCACCGCTTCATAAATTAATCACTGGTCTATTTTTATCTGGACAAAATACAGTATTGCTGTTAAATTATGTTTGTAAGTCACGCCTCTCCTAGCCAACAGTACCCATCCCAACCTCTGCACACGTTTGCGGTGAGGAGTGCTTTAATCTTCCGCAAAGATTTAGATCCATTTGTTCTAAGGGAATTTGAATGTTCTAGAACAGAGGTCCCCCAAATCCAGTCCTCAAGGACCGCTAACAGTGCAGGATTTAAGGATATCCTCTCATTAGCACAGGTGGCCCAATCATTTTGACTTAACCACCTGCGCTCTAGCAGGGGTATCCGTAAGACCTGCACTGTTAGTGGTACCTGAGAACTGGAGGTGGGAATCCCTGTTCTAGAACATAAGAGTATATGAGACAGAATTTGTAAAAGGGATGATGTACTATCAAACTTGTCAGTGACCCACATTCAATATTCTGTCAAGTCGCTCCGTAATGCTAGGAGAGATCAAGTCCTTTCAAATAGGGATATATCTCATAGCCTATTGAATAAGTTCTTTATCCCTGATGCTGTAGTGCTAGCTTCGGATTTGTTCACCTGGTGAGCTCATTCTATAAGATTCCATCTATTTTTTTAAAGGTATGTATTCCTCCCTAAGAAAGCTACTGTGCAACTCTGCGTTCTGCAAGAATATAGAGATCGGTCACGGCTACGGTTTATGCAGTCTCCCTCAACCGGTAATGGAAGTCTTAATTACAAAATTAGAGAATGGGCCCAAACAGTTCAGACAATTAACAATCTTCTGAAAACAATAATATGAATACATAACCCAGAGCTTGTTTATAAAGCACACAATTTCAGTTTTATAATGCATACAAATTATTGCTTTCTTATATTAGGGACTATAACAGCAACATGGGATACTAGGTCCATCCATCCTATATTAGTTTTCTTTCTTCTGTTCTTAAAGTGGCTTTAAAACACAGGCACCTCTAGCAATGGAGTTGATGTATTAATAATTATATAGAAAATCAGGGAAATTAGGAAGGTCACTATGGTTTATACCAGTACATACATATGCTCTTTGGATTTCTCCATTAATAAAGTACTCTTACCTAGTTTAACATCAGAGTTTATTTTGAGCTCATGAGCAGGTTGTCATGGCAAAACACTAGTGGAGGATGCACAGCTGGATAACCAGCAGTCCTTATTTTTACCTGTTCTGTACACAGTGTCTAGACATATGCGCAAAACCAAAAAGCATGCCTGAACCTTTAGACAATTTAATGTATACAGCGCACAAAGCTGGAATATAGATGGGAGGTAATTTTGCCTTAACACTGCTGATCTAAATGTACACACAGTAGACATCTGCCAATAGGGTTTGCCCTATATTGTTCTGCAGGCTTCTCCAGCGAAAAAGCGTTGACATGAAGGCAAATTGAAGAACGGATCAGGAAGATCAGGAGTAGAAGGAAGTTATCAGTAGATTCTGAGGTGTAGGCATAGGTAGGCGCAAGAGCTTACACAATGTGCTTTGTTGTTAACAAGAAGCCTTACATGTAGAATAGGACCTTAAAGCTGCAGACCAAGCAATATCCTATGTGTGTTTTTTTTATTATACTAAATCAGTTCTGTCCTATGAGAAAATACTTCTAGCAATTTTTTTAAAACAACTCTGACATTTTTTATGTATTATAATGTTAGTCATTTTGTTTCTATAGCAACCATTTACAAAGTCACATCCCATTCCTCTTCTGAAACAGGCTCTGGCACACCCCTTTTTGAGCCCTACCCTCTCTCTAGCAGTGCACCAATTGCATCTAGTGACTGTCTGGTCACATGATCTTCCCCACAGAACTTTGCATCTTTGGTCCTCTTCTGCTGCACTGACAGCCATTTAGTGAACCCCACGGAGACGAATCTTCACTGATCGATCGGCAACTTAGCTAATTACTTATCATTGTGTGGAATGTATTGATGCACATATTAAAGAGAAAAATAAATGAATAAATAAATCATAGCTTGGTCTGCAGCTTTAAAAACATTTGTGACTGGTCAACTGTATTCGGACAAAACAAATTTCGGTGTAGCCAGAGCACCAACTAGCGAGTGTCCGTGCACAATTCTGTATTAGAATCCCTCTTGGTTTCGCCAAAAGACAATGGGGTTTAGGAATCAAGCTTCAAAAATTGGTGTTTTGCTGCCAAGTTGACGGAGGCCCATTGTACATACGCCTCAGGGTCAGGGTATTCAAACCTGGGACTTGGGCAAATCCCCAACTTCCTTTGCCTAAGGCACGAAATATAGATTACAAGCTAGACTGGGCAGGGACTGTGCCTGTAAAACCATGTACAGTGCTGCTTAAATTGCTCTACATTGTAATCGTGAAGCCCATTGCTTCCCCTTGGGAGAAAAGAGCTGTATGACATGAAGTTGTGATATTACTCTGGACATAAGGAAGGGCTTTGATAATGCAGAAAATGTATACAATGCATTTCTATTCATCCTCTTAATTTTAAAGAGGCAATAAAAGCATGCAATATTTTTTGCAATTTAGTTTTATTTTTTAACATCGAATTGAAGCAGGGCCGGAGATATAAACCTCCGTAGGGGGAGCCGGTAGCCGTTCCGCTAGCTGGGTTCATGTAATGGCGGAGTTTCAAAACTCCCGCGCCCTGCGGGCCAATAGGAAGCCGTGACATCAGGTTCAGTTTTCTATTGGCCCACATGACACAGGCGCTTTAAACATTGCCCAGATAACTGGCACCCTCTTGGGAGGTCGATCTTGGGAAGAAGAGGGTCCCCAAGAGCTGAAATTATTGGGGTTCCGCTCCAGAGACCCCCTGCTTCAACCCCATGTTAAAAAATAATGAATAAAAAAAAAAGCTCATTAATTGCCCCTTTAACAAACTATACAGTAACATGCATTCTAATCTATATTTATCCATTCCCTACGGCAGCGGTGCGCAAACTGGGGGGCGCGAGAATTTGTAGGGGGGAGCGGGCGGTTACAGAGGCCCCATGCTCTGCCCCACGACACTTAAATTAAATGCCGGAGGAGGCGTGAGGCCTCTGTAACTCACCTACCTGCTCTCTGCGGGTCTTCAGCGATGCGTCGCCATGGCAACTCTGCGTCAAATGAAGCCGCGGGGTTATGCGACACCACGTGTCGCCATGGCAACGCACGCCACATGACGTGGCATGACCCGCGACATCATTTGACGCAGAGTCATTGGGAGAGGGGGGCGCAAACGCTGCGGCTCCCGGGCAGGGGGGCGCAGCCCAAGAAGTTTACGCACCCCTGCCCTAAGAAAAAGAAGAGCAAACTTGGCCAAATTTGCTTCGCCCAGGGTCACTTGAATGTTCCAAAAGGTAGGTCAACATGGGAGACATTTAGTAGCGTACCCCGACACTTGCATGCAGTACCTCCACAAACACTCACCTATGCAACATGATACCAGGAAAATAAGCTCATTTCATTATGCAAGGTTATGCAAATGATTGAACCCAGCACATTACCCAGGCATCCCACCAGGTGCTGCATAGATGAGTTATTTTGGAAGGTATACAAGTCAATAGCTCCTCTACTAAACAGGAGAAATGTGCATGAAAAAAAGAATAATCTGCACAAGGAATAAAAAATAAAAAGTTATGGCTACAAAAATACATTAAAGTGAAGCCTAGCTGCATTGTTCTGCAATTTACAGACAGTCAAAGAGCTGTAGTGTTACATTTGTTTTATACGCGGAATTAAGCAGTCTGTCTTAAGCTCGGTACAGCCAAAAGGGAAGGGACCGAAATGTAGGTCACAATACCCACTTGTATATTAGTCTATTAGCAAATATAGCTAGCCAACCCACACATACACAGGCAAGAATGTATCCAGACAACAGTGAGGCCCAATAATAGAAAGCTGTATTAATGATGCTTCTCACTCTAAATTATTGCAGTTAAAAGTTTTATTGAACAAAGGAAGGTAAAACACGGTAATCAGTTCACTGAGCAAAAGCAGCTTTTCCTTCTTCAGCTGCATTTTGTGCTAAATAACCTTAAACTGAGGCTGTACATTGGACAAATTATATGCAAGTTATTCCAACATTAAAGGAGGAAAACGGACTAAATATATTCCTTGGAACCATTTGGTCAGAGGACAAATTTATTTGTTCCAGGTTAACATGTCTAGCCCTTATCTAATTGAATTCAGTATAGCGATACAAACATTTCAAGCAGCTATACTGAATTTTCAATAGTTCTTGCTCCTAAAGAAGAGACATCATGAGCAGAAGAATAATTTTCTTCCATGAAATCAAATTTGAAAGGATGAATGTAGCATCTAAAACAAATTGCGTAGTGCAGTTGATTCAGAAACACAATCAATCAGAAGTTATTGGGGATGGGGAGGCATGAAAGGCCTTATTTTCAATTTTTAACTTCTATAATCTGACAAGGAAGCCTTATTAGCTTGAAAAGGACACATTTAATGAAGTGCTTAATTAGATATGTCAGCAGACATTTCATGGCAGAAGACCATTTTTTTTAATTTCAATTTTAAATTGAAAATGACATTTTCCTTTTTGGCCGTCACAGGAAAAACTACTCAAACATCAGGAGGTTTTTAACAGCTGTAAAGCAAGGAGCCCCGCATTCAACAATATTTAAATAAGTACCTAATTGAAATCTTTGCTAGACTATGGTTTATTTTTGTTTTTGCTAGACATCTGGCCATTTTAAATAGATTTAACAATATTGTTAATCACTTTAATAAATAACCTAAGCCAAATGAATAGTACAAATAATATTATAGTCTTTGTTGTAGTATCTTTGCCAATTCCTGTTGGCTAAGCCTATTTGATACTACAGTATTCAAGGAAAATGAAAGAATCAACGATGATGCAGTGCAAAGATATTATTACATCTTTAGTCAAAGGATGTCTTCAAGGTGCTGAGAGAGGAGATTCTCTAGATGGTGAACCAATATTGTCCTCCGGTGGAAAAACTGTTAGAGTACAAGCTCTGATGCCACCAAGAGATTCAGGAAGGTCAAACACTTTGTGCCATTCATCTTTTTCAGGGTCATATTTCTGGACTATTTCAACCATACATCTGTTGTTCCAAGAATATCCTCCAACCACGTAAATTTTATTTTCAAAGACGGCCACCCCAACGTCACTTTGTCCTCGTAACATTGCAGCTATCGGAGTCCACAGATCTAATGACGGGGAGTAGTATTCACAACTGAGAACGTCATCGTAATCACTAGTTCCTCTGAAATGATTTCCACCAATGACGTAAAGTTTGTCTCCAACAGTGCACATGCAGTGCAGGCCTCGGACTGTAGTCATGGGAGCTTTCTGAGTCCATTTATCGGTGTCCGGGTCGAAACACATCAGTTCTTTCTGGAAAGTATCATGAGTAATTCCTCCTGGTAAAACAAAGACATAGTACAACAATAAATATACTCTAAACCAGCACATCAGATGAGGGGCCCAATTAAATTTCATTGTACTTCATTCGGGCCAAAAGTACCATCCATTTTAAAAATATGTATATAAAACAGTTATATGCTAGATGTCCTCATTAAGCTCACTCTTTCCGCCCTCCTCCCCCCCTGCTTTCTCCCTCACTTTCCCCACTCTTATCCCCTGTCCACACTTAGCGGGTGAGAAGAAACTCAGACCGGGGCAGGAACCAGGTGAGGCAGAATGAGGCGAGAGCTGGTGTGGGGAAGGGGCCCGTGCTGCCTCTTCCATGCTGCTACGCGCAATTGACTGCAGCAGGATCCCACACAAACGGCCCCTCCTATTGGCCAGGCAAGTCTCGTGTGAGTTCCTGCTGCAGTCAAGTGCGGGAGAACAGCATGGAAGAGGCAGCACAGGCCCCTCATGTCCCTGTCTGCGGGTTTGTCAGGAGTGTCCGGGGGGGGGGGGGGGCCTCTAAACAGTCAAAATAAGACTTCTAACAATGAGCATTATGTGCTATATTCATAGAACAAAAAATATGTTCCTAAAATGTTCTGCTCTTTAGCTTATATTTACTCATTTCATGCATGTCAAAAACAATATTGTTATATTCATGTGATGCAGTAAAATGCACTGATGTGTATGGTGCCTCACTGGTTTTAAAAAAAACCCTCCCGTTCCAATATAAATCTCCATAGGCAGTTTATGCTGTAATGATGTAAGCCGTACAGAGGGTGTTTTAAACATATTTTACCTTAGAAATGAAGAACCAGAAATGCTGCAGCAGTGTTAACTTCCTCAGTGCCTGTGCAGATGTCTGCATATAATACTGCAGTAGATGGTGCTAAACAGGCTACACTTAAGCCCACACAATATAAAAAGGAACAAAATGCAGCAGAAGTCCCCAGCACTCTTTAATCCGTCATATCATATCGCACACTGGTACAGGACAAACTGAGCGACGTTTCGGGCCTGAGAAAGCTCAGACGCATTGCTCAGTTTGTGCTGTACCAGTATGCGGCAATATGAATGAACCGAGAGAAGACCTGTTATCTCATCAAGGAGTGCTATGGACATTACGCCATGCATCTGCTGCAGTTTGTTCCAGGTCGCTGCGGGTGGTGAACGGTGCTCTCATGCACACCCATCAATAGCCAAGAGGTTGGCTCCTAAATATTTCTAGTTAAGTGCTGTCCACAATAACTGTTTACAAAATGGGATAATATGGCCAAATACAACAGTTAGGCATTTAAAATGTGAATTGCCCCATTAACTAAGGTGAGGTTTTAGGATATCCCAGCTTCAGCATAGGCCGCTCAATCAGTCCCTGCTTCAGTACTGGTGGCTCAATCAGAGGCTCAGTCTTAGACTGAGCCAACTGTGCTGAAGCTGGGATATCCTGAAAACCTGACCTGTTGGGGAGGGGCTTGAGGACTGGAGTTGAGCCCCCCATGTCTTAAACCACCACCGTTTATATTCTGATACATGTGTCATATTCCTGATCAGCAATACCATGTGAATGTCATGTGAAATCAAAATGTTCTGTTTGTGTTTATTTTCTGCCTGCCTTAATACTGCACTGCCTCAAGGACAGAATTTCTTATGACTGTAAATTACCTACTTTCCAATGGTCAGAGAGAAATATTGACAAAACTAGCAAATAAAATAAAAGACACATTTTCAAAAACAAAAAGCACGGTCACTAAATACAGGTGATATCTTAGTTCAGATACCATTGTATTCATCAATTCATGCAACATATTGCCTTGTCAATTTTCCAAAGTAAATACATGCATGACCCAGGGATAGAACAATTAAATATGTATTAATCTTTAATACATTAAGTGGGACAGAGAAATCATGTTCCCTTACATCAAGGAAAGGAGAGCTGATCACAGGAAGGGCATCCATCTCACTACGATTAGGCCAGTACCAAGCTGCTGTTGTGCTGTATTGACCGTCTTTGTGAAAGGAATATTCTTCCTGTGAAACTGTTCCTTGCCATCAGTAAGGACCACTTACATGGCCTATGTTAATGTACAGCCAGACGTTCAAAGAACGGCTACTCTGCTTACAATTGTTTCAGGCAGAGGAGAAACCGATTACCTATTGATTTAACCCATCACTTAGGTTTATTGATGACATAACACGGGTAGCACTTATGTAATTGAATACATCACGAGACCAACAAATACAAAATATTAAATAGAGACAGAGGATTTCTTCTAAACCACAAAATCTGTGTTTTGTATTTAAATTATTTTTAAGGCATCTTGGACATGTCTCATTGCCATTATGTGGGATTTTGAACAAAGAATGCTTTATTATTATTTATTTTTTTACAGACCTCAAGGTTTGTTTGTAGTAAATTTGTTCTTTGATGTTGTATATGCATTAAGGCACGGGTGGCTCAATCAGTTCCTGCTTCAGCACAGGTGGCTCAATGTGCTGAAGCAGGGATATTCAGAAACCCTGATCTGTTTATAGCTCTTGAGGACTGAAGTTGGCCATCCCTGCCTTAAGGGCTGACATTTAAGGATAACTTTATATAAAGGATCTCTTGCACACATTGCTACTCTAAAGGCACACCCAATGTTTAGGGTGTTTGTAGTTTTCAAAATAACTAAAAAAGAAAAACGGAACCCCCTGTTAGTAATGTACTTACCTGAAATATACATAAGTCCCCCAAATACAGTCCCAGCGTGCCCGTAGTGGGGCTCATTCATTTTTGCAACGTAACTCCATTCATTTAATCTTGGATTATAACATTCCACAGTGGCTGCAGTGAAGCACAAACATAGAATTACAATCACAAAGTCATGTTTACCATAATTACTGACAGATAAATACAAATATTAATAGGAGAATATGCATTTTATTTCAAATCATGCTACTCTTCGAACATACATTTGTTGCAAGTGTGGACCGGAAACATTTTCAAAGCTCTCTACGGTATAATTTAGTTGTTTACAGAGGCAATCCAAGTGCTTTATTTTTTAATATTTATTTTCTTTACACATGATTGAAGCCGAAACTGAACTCAGCTCTGGGGACCCCCAGCTTCCAGAGATATTTACCTCTGAAGGTGCCAACCGAAAGCCACACCGACGTCCTACTGGCCTGCAGGAGTTTTGAAAAGCGGCCCTTATTTGAACCCTGCTACCCAGCCGAAGCGGTACTGGCACCCCCTATGGAGGTCTGTATCTCCAGAAGCAGGGGATCCCTGGAGCTGAAATTAAGGGTGTTCCTCTCCAGAGACCCCCTGCTTCAATCCTGTGTAAAAAAAAAAGTGCTTGAATTGCCTCTTTAATCTTATGTTGATCCTCGAAAAAGGTACCAACACAGAAAAAAAAAATCTATACTTCTCCAGAAACAAATATGGCTAGTAGATACATTATAAAAATCGAAATGTCCGCATAATTATTGGTCCAACCTCTCAGAGATCTAACCCGGCAACCTACATTTGTAATTTTATCACCTTTTCTGGACCAATTATGTTCTGATGAACCATTACACATAACTACATGCATGTCGCACTGTATGTGTGTGTGGGGCCCAATAACAAGGCACTCACTTCCTTTCGGAAAAAGATTAAACGTAGGGTGAATTGGATGTCCCTTCCTATTCCGGCTTCCCCTCCCAACTCGTTGTGAGCTCTCTGTCACTGTGTATGTATATCAGTGTGACACAGGGGCACACTCAAACGGACTTTCTCATATCTCCACTTTCAGGTCTGACTAGCTCCACCCCCTCTTAATTAGCTCTGCGCCCCACTCTCCGACCCCCCAGCTTTCCTTACTGAGCTGCGAGGCAGTGACTTGACAGGTCAGTCATCACTGTGCACAGCACAGGTGCCAAGGAGTTCATTTTAGGTGCCCGGAATTCACCACCCCGGTTTTATATATCTTGCCATAACATTGCAGTCACTTGTTTATGCAGTCTGTGTCCCTGTGGTGTCTTACGGAAGTAGTTTATTCTCCAATTTTGGCAAAAGCAAACCTTGCAGAAACTCCACATATTTTCTATATCATAACTATTATATCATATCTATTGTTAATTGTAACAGGCCCCTCACACTTCACACTAAGACCACCGCAGCCGGTCACAGCATGTCTGACCCTGCTTTGATGTCGCGCAATAAAGCCATACTGGCATGCTGCAACAAAGGCAGCAGGGGTTACATTTTAGGTGCCTGCGCTTCTTCCATACCTGGAATATTGGTTTATTTTTGTTGTTCGTATCATATGTTAATATCTTATCTATTAATCCTATATCTATTTGTATATAACATGGGCGGCCAACTCCAGTCCTCAAGGGCCACCAATAGGTCGGGTTTTAAGGATATACCCGTTTCAGCACAAGTGGCTGTGTCATTGACTTAGCCCCCTGTGCTGAAGCAGGGATATCCTTAAAATCTGATCTGGAGATGGCCACCCCTTGTACAGTATATACCCATTGCCATTCGTACAGCAATATGTACTGTTCGTACATGTTTCCTATTAGATATGTGTTAATGTTTCATTTCTCTCAGTCCACAGTCGCACAACATTTTCTCATTTGTTTTAGAACCAGAAGGAAGTTTGTTTCATTAAAGACTAGCTGAGAGCCCCGGCGTTGCCCGGGATGTTTGTGGTGTGGGTGTGGCATTTGGGTGGGGAGTGGTCCACGCGGCCCATGTGCGGTGGTAGTGCTGCTGTGGCTGTACTGATGGTGATTGTATTGGTGTGCTGATTTGGGAGGGTTTGGTGCTGATGTGGGGGTGCGGATGTGGGTGTGCCGATGGGGGAGGTGCAAAGGTGGCGATGTGTGGGTGCTGATGGTGTTGATGGGGGCTGGGAATGGTGGGGAGCCGAGAATGCCAGTGTGCTGGGGGGGCATGGGATACCGGTGTGCTGATGTGGTGGTGCTGGGGTGTGTGTGTGTATACACGTGTGTGTGTATGTGTATACACGTGTGTGTATACACGTGTGTGTGTATACACGTGTGTGTGTGTATACACGTGTGTGTGTATACACGTGTGTGTGTATACACGTGTGTGTGTGTATACACGTGTGTGTGTGTATACACGTGTGTGTATACACGTGTGTGTGTGTATACACGTGTGTGTGTGTATAATACATGCTGCTAATGTACACCCCCCCCCTACTGTGTGTGTGTGTGTGTGTGTGTGTGTCCGTGTCCGTGTGTGTGTGTCCGTGTGTCCGTGTGTGTGTGTCCGTGTGTGTGTGTGTGTATATCCCTGTGTGTGTGTTTTTGTCCCTGTGTGTCCTTTGGGCCGTCACTCCGCCTCAGGCCAATGAGAGGTGTGCGGGGGCGGCCCAAGGGACCAATGAGATTTCCCCTAGGGACACCGGACATCCAGCAGGCAGGCAAACATACAGTGCTTTCACTAATATAGTATAAGATTATACAATAAAACACAATCTCATGCCATCACACGTTGTAGCTAGCACTGCATTTGTAAAGCCTTAATCTCAGAATCACTCCATACACATATATACTTAAACTTTACCAAAGTGCGAACGCTGTGCAAACAAATAACTTTTATCTCTGTCCGACCTCCCAATCATGGGGCACTGGCCTGTAGATCCTGGTGTGCTAGCACAATCGTTGGAGCTCAAATTGTGTGTGTGTTGCAGGCCTGGTGCTTCACAAAGATCAAACTGTGATGGCAATATAACTGCGGTTTATATCATTTGTGGGAAGAAGAATTTTGACCCACGCTCATGCTTCCTACAGATTTTGATGTAAATCAATTCCCTCCTTCCGCTGCTCCTGTGCGTGGAGGTACAGTACTCCTCTCCTCCACAAAGAGTCCACGAAGATCACTCCACAGGTGGGTCAAACATAGAAGAAAAAAGGCACAGAGCGCACCAAGTTTGAAGTAATATGTAAAGTATAGTAAAAAAAACAAGAACAAATAGCAATTTACATATAAAATATCTGTAATCCAGTGAGTTCTTTAAAGAGTGATATCCATGCTGCCCCATTGGTGATTGCAAAGGAGGCAGCGCAGTGCTCGAGACACTCAATCCCACACACTGGGATCGAATAGTTCTCTGTGTTGCTCTGCTACTTCCGGGTATGCGCAGTGGAGCGGAACCCGTATGCTGCTGTCTAGCGTGTCTCCTAGGCTCACAGAGCAACACGGTGCGCGGGATTGAGTGTCTCGAGCACTGCGCTGTCTCCTTTGCAATCACCAACGGGGCAGCATGGACATCACTCTTTAAAGAACTCACTGGATTACAGATATTTTATATGTAAGGCCGAGTCCAGGGTCACCGTGCTGAGGCTCGGCAGTGAGCCCCTGCAGCCGCAATGAGAGCGGCTTTAGCAGGGGCTCGCGCACACGTCCGCAGGCGTGCGGAGGCGTAGCTGTTAATTTTTTTTTAGTTTGAGCGCTCACAGGAACGCAAGGCCGGTCACGTGAGCGGTTCGCCCAATGAGGGCGAACCAGCTCCGTGACGTCACTGGCCCGCCCCCGGACGGCGCGGGAACTGAGGCCAGGGAAAGCACTTGCTTTCCCTCAGCCTCAGCGCGCCTCCGCACTGTTGCAGTCACCATGGACTCAGCCTTAGTTGCTATTTGTTCTTGTTTTTTTACTATACATTACATATTACTTCAACCTTGGTGCACTCTGTGCCTTTTCTATATCCTTTGTGGGTTCGCTCACCCACTCCAACATGGTGTAATTCCTGCACAGCTGGGCTCCCTAATCTCTCTCTGTAGTAGCCTCTGTCTTCCTGCTACCCTCTGCACTGTCAGCTCCTGGTCTTGGCTGGGCCCTGCTGCATGCACTGGTCCAGTGGGGCAACTCTCTCTCTCTCTGCAGTTCCCTCTCTCTTATGGGTCCTGCATGGACTCTCTGTGCAGGATGGGCCTGCACACCCTCACCTCCCTTTCCAACTATCACCAACAGTCATTCCACTGGTTAATCACAGTCACATGGTCCAGTGGAATGTAATTCTTAAAGGGGCCATGTCCTGTGCTGATAGACACAGGGGGTTACATACTTGTATTTCAGCCAGTGAAAGTTAAGTGTAGTAAAGATGGTAGACAGATATTGTTGGTAACTAGCAACATGCACTGCATAACATTCTACAGAATCCTCCAACAGTGAATGCGGAGTTAGTTCTCTGCATGAAGAACAATTAATTGCTATAATAAAATTTTTAATGAAATCTTTGAAATTGTAAAAGCTTAAAACCCTATAGCCAAGCACGGAAAGCATGTTTCAAGGTGGCTTCTGTTTCAAGTTTAGTGAGATACTGTAACTCGTGTATCGAGATGGATTAAACGAGTAAAACAAATGGCATTCTGTCTGTGTTGTAGTGCAAAAATGGTAAATAATTGACATTTGGAGAGCTGGTAAAAAATATTGCTTAACAAATGACATTGCAATAAACAGTTCAGACACAAAAAAATCCCAAGAAATAAACTACTTTAAAGATGAGACAAAAACAGTACAGCAACACATTTTATGAGCTTGATTTAGAGGAAATATATGGTTAGGAAATATTGCCTACATTTTGCTTGCTGTCTCCAATGCCTCATATTTTAACATCAGTAAAACTGGCGCTACAGAAAGTTATTTCATGGAGAAAATTATTATATTTAATATACTGGACCATTGTATTTTGTAGAATCTCTCCACAGTAAGTTAGCAATACACAGATACAAGGAGCTTTACCTTAAAATGTCGTCGCCCCCCCTCCCCACCCCCGCCCCCCCAGGTGGGGAGCAGGGGCTTTCTGGAGCTGAACCATGTTAACTTCAGCTCTGGGGACCCCCTGCTCTCAGAAATACTCACCTCAAAAGGGGCTGCAGTATCTTATATGTTTAAAGGTCCTGCGTCACATGGGCTAATAGGAAGCTGTAATTGGATGATGTCATGGCTTCCTATTGGCCCGCAGTACGCGAGACCTTTACACAGACATTTTCCATGCCCAGCTAGCACTGCTTCCGGTGGTCCTTTTAAAAGCATCTCGAAAACCAGGGGCCCACGGAGCCGAAATTGTATTGTATTGTATGTCTTTATTTATATAGCGCCATTAATGTACATAGCGCTTCACAGTGGTAATACATGTGGTAATCAAATAAATAACAGATAATATAAATAACAGATCATGGGAATAAGTGCTTTAGACATAAAAGTAACATTAAGGAAGAGGAGTCCCTGCCCCGAGGAGCTTACAGTCTAATTGGTAGGTAGGTAGAACGTACAGAGACAGTAGGAGGGAGTTCTGGTAAGTGCGTCTGCAGGGGGCCAAGCTTATGTATCATGTGTTCAGAATATCCACAGTGCTATTCATATGCTTCTTTAAGCAAGTGGGTCTTAAGGTGGGACTTAAAGGTGGATAGAGAGGGTACTGAGGGGAAGGGCATTCCAGAGGTGTGGGGCAGTCACTGGGTTCTTTAACATTACGCAGTCACATGGTCTACCCCTCACACTTGGCTGGATATAAACATAAGTAAACATCTGTGAGCTACACATTACCTTTAGTAACCTACAAGAGCAGCGGTGCACAAACTGGGGGGCGCGCTAGTTTTTCGGGGGGAGGGCGCAGCAGTTATAGAGGTCCCGCGCTCTCGCCCCAGGCATTTAAATTAAATTCCACCGACGCGTCGTCCTGGTAACCTGGCGTCAGATTACGCCGCGGGGTCACGTTATGGTGACGTGAAATCACATGGCCCGCGCATCATTTGACGCCGGTGTCGAGCAGGGGGGGGGGTGGCATGATGCGCCGAGGAGAGCAGGCAGGGTGCGCACGTGGAAAAGTTTGCGCACCCCTAGAGCACATGCATCAAAATGTACACTTACGTTTCAATGTGTTACATGGTATTTCTAGAAGCAGTTACACAAAAATATTAAAATCTACCATGCAAAACTAAAAATGAAATGGTGCGTCTTCTCCATTAGCGTATTCATTGCTTCAAGAAGGTAACATCAATTTCGTAAAGACCAAACTGACTGTGATTGAATGGAATGTGATTGAATTTCACAAACTGACATGCGTTTTCAGAAATAGTACAGACGTTGCTTCAATGGTCTGAACTGAAGTGTTGTCATGTTACAAGCAGGAACCCCCCAATGACTTACCAAGTGAATGGAATATATTGACATCAGTTAATCATATTGATGTTTATTTCACTCAACATAACAAATGTTGCAAAAGTGACTTGGGATGTCATCTGTGATGTAATGAGATAAGCGATACGTTAAAGGAGTCCTTTGTAGCTCGTAAGAGGAGCCATTCATGGTTTAGCTAGTCAGGCTTCTGTATATATACTGTACAACAAATTCATTTATTTTCTTTATTCCATCCTGAATTATTGAGGCCATCCAAATTTCAATCTGAGACTCATTTGTATGATTGCAGGTTCCACAGCGGTGGACTAAAATATTAAAAAAAAAAATATCGTATGAGCCAGCCTGAATTTTTAGGTGCCAGGATTAAGGGGGGGGACATTGGCTGTAATGGCACCCCCCCATCGGCAGCTATGTGCATCTGCTACACACACACAATGTGACTGGGATGTGACTAATCTTCTTTATCTCAGTGTGTGCATACACTATATCTGTATATGACACTGGGATCTGACTGCAAACTAACAATAGCTGCTGTATTTTAGTGTGTATAGTGAATGTCACGGGAAATCTAAAAGAGCAGATCAGATCATTACCATGCTGCAGCTACGTGGAAGGGGTGCGGTTACTAAAGCTTTGCACGGATTGGCTGATCCCTGGGCGATGTCGTGGGTTTCTGGGACTTCTAGTATTTACAGATAGATTAACTTGACTACCCTATTGGAAGAGGTGCAGTACTACAACTCCCAGACGCCCGGCAGAGAAGGGAGATCACATGACAAGTAGCAGCCCTGAGCACAGGTGCCAGGAGTGGATTTTCAGGCACCTGAGCGACCAGGCACCTGAATTTTTCCACGCTTGGAAGGCTATAAAGTTAACTTAAATTTGTGACAATTATAAACTGTGCTTTTTTTTAAAAGAAAAAACAAACAAAATAAATTGTAGGTAGGGAGGTACCTGGCTGCAGGGGAAAGTGTGGGGCTTCTTACCTTCTCCTAATAATACGTTGCATTGTCATGGCAACGCGCCGCCATGTCACGGTGTCACGGTCCCATTTGACACCGTGTAGTCATGGCGACGCGTTGTCAAAAGCAGAAGAGGAGAAAAGAAGCAGGAAGAAAAAAGGCAAGAAAAAAAAATCAATAAAAAAAAGTGCCGATACACTATACCGGCGCGAACCATCACAAAAAAAGCCCTGCATACAGTATAAATGTTTTTATGCAACACTTTGCATTCAACAAAACGTATTCTGTATATTTACTGGTAAAATAAAAGTTCCAATAGTAACAGCCTATGTGCATAATTAGAAACCACTTTCAGTTTCAAAATGTAAGGTTAATTTTTTTTTGTACGGATACCTACAGTTATTCAGAAGAATGACCAAACAAACATGCATGCACGTTGGCCTTCAAACAACAATGGTTCAAACGTAGGCGGTTATTCCTTAAACTGCAATAGTGCCCCGATCGGCACTATGGCAGTTGAAGAACGCACCTAGGCTCTGAAGAAAACATAGAAATGTCCCCATCACATTTAATAACACGGATAGACTGAGGCACAAGTAAAAATGATTCAACATCCCTGAAAATGAAAAGTGACCTAAGCATGAACTTTAAGCAGCGCAGACAATTCCAGATAATTTGAACCATCTGGGAAACTTTGGCTTACGGCTTTAAACACTCAATTGCAGTATTAAACTGTTTTTAGATTGAGCATTTGATAGAGGCATCAACATTCAACAGTCACTGGGATTTTTTGGGGCAGGTTAGTACATGTCAAATGCAGTCTTAACATGTAAAACAATAAGGCATATCAAATATTCTTGCTAATAAATGAAATGTAATGCATATTGGATGTGTGTATTCTCTCCTTGCACTCCTTATATAACAGGATTAAAAAAAGTTTCTTCCATATATACTACAAACCATATATACTACAAAGGATACTTGATCCAGCTGGTTTCAGAGAAAAGCAATAATGAATTCTATGACATATTTTCAATTAACTGAAAATATTAATGGTTCCCACCAAACAAAAATAAAATGTTCTTGGACACCCACTACCTGGCCCTTTCACCTACCCAACAAAGGAACCAAAATATATATATTGTATACTTGGTGTGACTGGGAGTCTTTCCACCAAAGATAAAAAAAAAAAAAGCATGCTAAACTTCATGGCACAAGATGATAGCATGTGGGTATCATCAAACAAAGGGTTGGAGGCAAATCAATAACATTTCTGTATACACTGCAAGCTCTCTCCAGGTAGAAAGAAGCACTGAAGGAAATTATGAGAACATTTTAACTATTTACTTTGAATTTATTTATAAAATGAGTAAGCTCATTAATGTTTACGTACAAAGAAATAAGCAGAACATTATTCTTAATAGATTTGAAAATGGTCTTAACCCTCTTGATGAACAAATGCAATCAGATAGAGAGGAGCTTGGAAGCCTCTGCCAATGATCAATGTTTTCATTACCATAAAACATGGTTACTTTTAAATTATTCACAAAGTATGTCAAACTACCATTAGGATTAACAGATCTGCACACATCTATTGTACGTATTCAGTACCCTTACATTTAAAGCAGCTCTTCAGGTGGCATCTCTTGTTGGGGATAGATTTGAAGCACAGGGGTCTCCGGAGTTAAACTACCTTAATTGAAGCCCCGGGGACCCCCTACTTTCCGAGATACTTGCCTCCATAGTGGGTGCCGGTATCTCCATGTTTAAATGTCCATCATCACACAGGCCAAGAAGACAGGGATATCACAGCTTCCTTTTGGCCCGCAAGATGGACATTTAAAAAGTTGCCATTATATTAGCCACACAGCCCCATCAGAGCTGCTACCTGCAGAGGTGCCGGCACCACCTATGGAGATCAGTATCTCTGGAAGCACAGGTCCCCAGAACTGAAATTAATGTGGAGATTGGAGAACAATACCCAATAGCACCTTTTCCCAACATCACTGCTATACATTATTCATATAGCTGTAGCGGGGTAACCCTATTATTTTTAAATGAATGTGGTTCAGATCCAGAGACCCCCTTCTTCAATCCTACAAATGGGTAAAAAAAAAAAAAAAAAAAACACAATTGCAATTTAGAGTTCTGCTTTGCCATCATAAATGATATTTTTCAGCAATAGTAACATAATTGTGGTAATTGCCAACATAGAAGAAAGCTCCCATCAAAAATGATATATTGGAAGTGATTTTTATGATACATTAACCAAACTTTACAACACTTTCAGGTTACTGAAATACTAAAAACCTAAACTACAAACAATTCTGGATTTAAAATGCAACAGGGATATACTTATGCATCCCCATACGTATTATATCATAATTAAAAGAATTTTTTCTTAGCTAAACTTTTTCAAAAGAGATGAACTGCAATGCATTTGATGATTAACTCATAAGGATATTAGAAGTTAAATACCTTTTTTGTTATTATAATCATCATTTCAATTGTCAAGTTAAAGCTATTACAACGTGGCATCAGGCTTAGGGCGCGCTTATAGTGCTGGCGACGCGCGACCGATGACGTCACCCGTCGCCAATGGCTAAAGTTGTAATTTGATTTTTAGCGACAAGGCCAGTGACGTCACTAAATGGGGCTGGCCGCGCAATTTTATTGGTTTAGAGACAGTCACACGTGGCGACTGCCTCTAAAAAAATCAAATTTACCTTATATACACTGTAAAATCACGTAGATCATCAATAATCTGGGTTTCTGACTCTTTGTATTGTAAAGGAAAAACATGATGTAAGGCACTCCAATGTGAATTGACTTGATATCGCCTCAATGTTTATGTCTTAAGAAATACAATAAAAAAAGTTTGAAATAAAAAAAAAATCAAATTTACCCCACTTCAAAATTTTGGGTCACTCCATCGCGCTTACGACAGAGTCCATGTATTTGTTTTGGAGCGACGTTGCGTCGCCGTTGCAAGGCACTATAAGCACAGCCTTACAACTCACTCTTTGTAAATATCAAGTCTGTTCCACATAACCATCTAAAACAGTAACCTACAGCCACGAAACAGAAAAGGTACAGCTCAACCCCATTATAGCGCGATCCTCTACAACACAGATCCACTTATAACGCGGGGTGAGCATGGCGCCTGCTTTTTTTTTTTTAAAGCTTTATTGCTAACGGACACACACGGACACACATAATACTCCCCTGCACATCACATCCCATCCCCTGCCTGCATATCACCCCCCCAGCCTGCACATCACTCCTTCCTGCACATCACATCCCCCTGCCGGCACATCTCCCCCCTACCAATCACATCCCCCCCTTCCTGCACATTACCCCCGCATACACACACATCTTTCTCCCCTCCCTCCCTGTACCTCCGCTGGGGGGGGGAGGAGAGAAGGGAGCTGGTTCCTGGCCGGGGACACACACAGACAGCCGACATCCCGGCCCAGACTCACCAGCTTCTCCTGTACGGCTGACATTGACACACACACACACACACACACACACACACACACCACAGCACACCCACACACACACACACACACACACACATCACACAGCAACACACACACACAACACACACACACACATATATATACTGACACCGCCCCCCTCCTCCCTCCTGTACCTCCGCTGGGGGGGGGAGGGGGGAGGAGGGAGAAGAAGAAGCTGGGTCTCCGGCCGAGGGTACTCACAGAAACACAGTGAGCATCACCGGGCCAGATACCGTGAGATCCCTCCACCCTCCCCTGCCCCCACCCCCCACCCCCTCTCGCAGACTCACATCTTCTCTGCACAGGATACAGATCAGCTGCTGCTGCAGATGCCGGATCGTCCTGCTTTGGGGTGCCGCTGCAACGCCAGGCTCAGGGAGAATTGGGAGAGTTATCCCAGCTCTCCCCCTCCGGCGGACGCGGAACCCCTGATCACGACGGCCATTTTTTTTTTTTTTTTTTTAAATATCGCGATCCCGGTTATAACGCGGTCGTATTGGGTGGACCCTGAGGACTGCGTTATAACAGGGTTCAGCTGTATATAGAAAATATAACTCCCACATTATTACTTTATGAAAGAGAAGGAGAGGCTCCGAGTAAAGACACCGACTCTGTGGGGGAAGCGGGGTTTACGGAGGCCCGGCGCTCTTCCCGGTGGCACTTAAATGAAACGCCAGGGATGTGGCGAAGGCCTCTGTAAACGTCACTTACCATAGCTCAGGCGACTTCTGGAGACGCGTCGCCATGGCAGAGGTCATGGCGCCGAAGCCGAGGAGGGGCGCGGAGAGAGGGGAACAGCCGGCAGGAAAAAAAGAAAAAAAAGCGATTGCGCTCCCTGCTGCAAACAATGACACTGAGTTTGAAGCAGGAGATCCTGGTTCAATTCCCAGGGTCGGCTCCCTGTGACCTTGGGCAAGTCACTGTATCTCCCTGTGGCTCAAGCACCAAAAACAGATTGTATGCTCATCTGGGCAGGGACAGTGTCTGTAACAATCCCGTGTGCTGCGTGCCGCGCACTATACTGTAATTGTGACGCGCTTCGAGTCCCATTGGGAGAAAAGCGCTAAATGAAATAAAGTTGTTGTTATTAAAGACTGGTACAAGGTTGAATACCTTACGGATGCCAAAACAAACCTTGGGTTTTTTCCTAGATTTTTTTTACGCTTTGAAATCTCTGAACATTTCCCAAATCAAATAGCAACCGGTGATTTTCATTCATGTATAGATATAGTGTAATAGCTTTAGGATACAATCACAAATAGAATGTCTAAATATATCCCAGACAGATGACTAAATACAAGGAGTTAGAAAGTACACTGATAACTTGGCTAAAGGGTATTTTTCTTTTTTACATATGAAAATTCTTACCAAGTTCACCAGCTGCATTTCGACCACCAACTGCATACAGATGACCTTTAAGGGCACTTAGGTGGAAAAAGGTACGCTTTTCATTCAAAGATGCCACTTGCATCCACTTATTATAGCGGGGGTCAAATCTGAAGACTGTATCAACAGCCGTTTTTCCTTTGGTGTCATAATTGCTTTGTCCACCAACTACATATAGAAAATTTCCAATGACCGCTATTCCATGCTGGTATCTCGGTGCATCCATGGGCGCCAAAGATTTCCATTCATGTCCCTTCTCGTCGTACATCCGCAACTCTTTGCTAACAACCAGCTGCTGCCTTAAAACGCCCCCTAATGTTACTAAGTGCGTGCTGTCAGACCGGATGGCAGTTCTTTCGGACTGCATAACTGGCTGCATGAACGGCATCATTTGGTAATTGCTGGCTTCCAAAAGCAAATTCACACACGTATTATCAGTTCTCATGAAATCCACTGTCTGAACATGGTTGATAAGGTCTTGCG
Organism: Ascaphus truei; assembly: GCA_036426205.1. Lineage (NCBI taxonomy): Eukaryota > Metazoa > Chordata > Amphibia > Anura > Ascaphidae > Ascaphus > Ascaphus truei. The sequence goes on from CM071577.1 coordinate 17,193,383, forward strand.
GTGTCATTAATGGAAATCGGATGTTCTTCATTAGTTTTGCAGCATGTTCCATTCGAGCGTCTTCATATCGTAGCCAACGACAAGCAGCCTTGAAGAGTTCAAGTTCGCTACATTGCTTAAGGCTATTGCTGGAAAGCACAAAGGCAAGTCGATCAAACGGCAGCTTCACAAACTCCCCAGTAGTTAATAGTGGTGGGAAATTTTTCAAGATGAAATTATTTACGTATTTGTCCACTTCAGTAAGATTGTAAGTGTTTGCGATTCGGCCAACTTCAACACAATTTTCCAAAGTGACCTTAAAAAAAAAAAAAAATTGGGCAAATTAGAAACATTTTACAGGAAGCGATGCATTCTAGCTTTACAGACAAGTACACATCTTCCAATTACTATATGAAAGGTGTTAGTAGTGAAGAAAACAGTCTTTACAAAAATGTTACACGCTCAATTAAAAAAATTTTTTAATATGGACTTCAAGATTACCTATAAAAAGAAAATAAACTGATGTCTCAACTCCAGTCCTCAAGACCTCCCCCCCCCCAACAGGTCAAGTTTTCAAGGTATCCCAGCTTCAGCACAGGTGTCTCGATTAGTGGCTCAGTCAAAGACTGAGTACCCTGTGCTGAAGCAGGGATAGCCGGAACACCTGACCTGTTTGGGGTGGGGAGGGGGGATCTTGAGGACTGGAGTTGAGCACCCCTGTTCTAAGACACCACAGCATACTTGAGATAGTCTAACAAGCTTCATAATTTTGACTATTGAGAGACAGAAACAGGCAGTGTAAGATTGGGATGTATTTGGCTGGACTGTCAGTGAATCACACACGGTCTGCAGGCTGATTATATAACTTGACAACGATGTGACTGCCCTGAAACTTGGCAGCCAGGGTCCAAGTCTGGGATTTGATCAAATGTGCCAAATGTTGTCAAATTTGATAGGTTTTTTAGAATAAACCCTGTGAATAAACAAACCATTCTTAAGTCGAAATGAACTTTGCCCAGCATGTCCCATGTTGTGTAGTTCTGTAGATGTATCTCAGCAAAATACAAATTTGTGCGTTTTTCAGTTTGCTTTATAGCAGGGGTGTGCAACGTTTGCCCCCTGCGCCACCCCTGCCTGCTCACGCCCCAATCCCCCCTCTCCGAACCCCCCCCAAGCTCCCCCCCACCCCGGCGTCTCGTGACCCCGCAGCGTCATTTGACGCCAGATTAATATGACGACGAGTCACCGAAGACACCACCACGCCGTCTGAACCAAAGTAGACGACACAGAAGCCTTGCGCGGTTCCCTGGCATTTAATTTAAATGCCTTGAGGGAGAGCGCGGGACCTCTGTAACGGCCGCGCCCCCCCTTAAAACTACCCCCGCTTTATAGCATCAAAATGAAAAGTTTTGGTAAATGTTTATTTATTTTCAACATATCAGGGCAATCAACATTACATGTACAAAGACAATAGGCAATACAACAATCCTTCCCAAATCTTATTAAAGACATCTACTGCAGTCCATCACTATATTGTAGCAATATAGACATTCATGCATTGTCTGCCTAAATGTTTTATTCACATTTTTAAGAGCAAAATATGAAATCAAAACTAATTATATAAATGTATTACAGCCCATAGATGTTCACAGCTTTAGCCTTGAAAACGCCTGCAACACACAGCAGAACACTAGATCTAACTAGTGGTATAAGAGAGTACGGCCAAGCATCGATCGTTTCAATGGTCCGGCACGAGCATACCACAACGTAAACGCCACTTTTGTGCTCTACATTTCAGCGCAACATGCAAACCTTCAAAAACAAAACTGACATTTTATTTGCCCTCCCAGAATCCCTTGCAAGCGCCCAGTACATTGTAAACCTGCTTGAATACCAACCATTTCATTCACAAATAAGAAAATGATTAACATTAAATTGTTCATATCATTAATGAGGGGAAACGTGCTAAATTATTATGCAAGGTTAATTAATCCGTACCCCGTCGCTGACTTGCATATCAATAGTATGCAAGTATTTACATTTATATCCCTCTGAGGCAGCCACAGGCTCTTCTGCGTGTATTAAATGGGATTCAAATCAAGAGCATCTTTGGAACACAGAAGGCTATCATTTTAGCAGCAGGATAAAAGCTCTCACAAGGAGAAGTGATTCAGAAGATAAGGCAGTGGGCACTCGGGGTGAATATTATCTAAGAAAATAAGGAGACTTATAAGTAGTAATGGAGGCCATGCATCAATAATAATAATAAAGAATGTATGTGCTTCAAGGTAAACGTAACACAGATTTTATAACTAGCATAATAACGTCCGTGACCTCCATCTTCTACAAATCCACCCTTGTTTGCGCTCTTTAAATGCCAGCCAGTGTATTACAAAGCAATGTTCTCCACATTGTCCAAGGCCTTCCACATGTACATCAATATTATATATTCTGAAAATAAGCTTTTTTTTTTTTTTTTAATCAAAGTGTAGGGCAAGGGAGCTTAACTCCAGTCTTCAAGACCCTCCAACAGGTCCGGTTTTCATGACATCCCAGCTTCAGCACAGGTGGCTCAGTCAAAGAATGAATAGTGCTGAAGCAGGGACTGATTGAGCCACTTGTGCTGAAGCTGGGATATCCTGAAAACCTGACCTGTTGTTGAGGATTGGAGGTGAGCACCCCTGGCGTAGGGTACGTTAAATTTGATTCTTGGGCCCATACCTTGGTGCCGAGATTCCAAAAGCTGTACGCACGTAACCTCCAAGCTACAGAAGAAGTTCTTTCCCCATACGTCATCAATCATACCAGTAGAAGACATAAAACTCGAACAGTCATTAACTCGCATTATATTTGCCTGTCAGGGTTGAGATACCAGCAAGAATGTATTGGGTTCTGGGTTCAAATTCTAAACACTGTCTACAATCCACACACCCACCGTCTTTCCTTATGCATTTTGTGCTGAATGCAGACGATATACAGTTACAAAGCAAGCTAAGTTACTTAATTAAAATGTTTGTTCTTACCCCAGATATTAGAAACACTTTACAGAAGTCCAATACAGGCAGTATCTGTAAAAAGCTTGCAGCTTCCAGTGTATCTTGAAGGTTGTCCATATTCAAGGAAAGTTTTGCAGTGTAAATAAAATCAATAATTTTCTTTAATCCAATTTTGTTCACGCCGTGTAGTTTAATGCACATTAAGTCTTGTTCCTTCATTCCACCTAGACAAGAAATCAGTCTACAATTTAATTATCCTGAAGATGTGAAAGTTTTAAAAATGTATTACATGAAACCTTTGTGCAATGCAGATCATTGACTATGCATATGCTATTAAATGGTCATATTATTCAATATTTAAAAAGTTACATGCAATGTTATTCTGGGTCAGTTCTTAATCTTGGAATTCATCCATTTAAGGTCTAACAAAATGCACTTTACAGGTTTAAAAGCACATCACAAAAACCCCGGCACTAAAAACATTAAAAGTTATTAGTTATTTTCAAATTTGCTGTGATACAATTAGGCGTCCTTTACCTAAATTGGTGTTCTATGTTGGGTAAAGATTCAGCCATGTAAATGCCGGAGTTCAGTACAGCCCTGAAAATATATTACCTGTGAACATGGCCTTGAAGTAATCACTTGAGGATGCCATCATGGCCCGGTGAACCGGAAAAAGGTCTTCTCCATCACCTGGCACCAGAGTCACATCACAAAGTAAGCCTTCTACTCGTAACTGGTCAAAGCCCTATAACAATATACATTAACTTCATCATCTGCAAAATCAAAACCCAATATTAAAACCTATAAAAACAAAATGCAGCTTAACAAATCCGTCACGTGCGCCATTTACAAACGAAATTCCCCAGAGGCAACGCTTGGGGGTGACAGTTTTCCAGGAACGGAAAGAGGAGAACGACACACACAAAAAAAGGGAAGAATAAAAGTTGGAGAAAAATAAGTAAGCTGCAACTCAGAGAAACCCTGCAAATTGTTGCATATCGAATAATTCTTGAAGACTGGCGTTGGGCACCCTACTTGAGTATAGCCTAACAGGCTTCATAATTTTGATATTGAGAGACAGAAACAGGCAGTGTAGATTGGGATGTATTTGGCTGGATGTCGTGAATCACACACGTCTGCAGGCTGATTATATAACTTACAACGATGTGACTGCGCGCTGACGGGGAACCTTGGAGCCAGGGTCCAAGTCTGGGATTTGATCAAATGTGCCAAATTGTGTCAAATTTGATAGTTTTTTTTTAGAACAAACCCTGTAAATAAACAAACCGTTCTTAAGACTAAACGAACTTTGCCCAGCATGTCCCATGTTGTGTAGTTCTGTAGATGTAGTATCTCTGCAAAATAGAGATTTGTGCGTTTTCCAATTTCTTTTATAGCAGGGGTGTGCAACGTTTTCCCCCTGTGCCCGTCTGCTCTAATCCCCTGCTTGTGCCCCCCCCACTCCCCCTTCCCTGGCTCCAGCGTCAAATGACGCCGTAGGGTCACGTGACCCAGCACGCCGGGTTACCATGGCGATGCATCGCCGAAGACAGCACCAAACTGTCTGAATCAAGGTAGAAGTTACAGAGGCCTTACACGCTCCCCCAGCATTTAATTTAAATGCCTTGGGGGAAGAGGGCAAGACCCTTGTAACCTCCCCGACCCCCTGTTTGCGCACCACTGCTTTATAGAATCAAAATTAACCGTTTAGGTAAATGTTTCTCTATTATTTTTTTTAACATATCAGGGCAAACAACATTACATGTACAAAGACAATAGGCAATACAATAATCCTCCCCAAATCTTATTAAAGACATATACTGCAGTCCAATAATGAATTATAGCAATAGACATTCATGCATTCTGTCTAAATATTTTATGCACATCTTTAAGAGCAGTATATGAAATAAAAACTAATTATATAAATGTATTATAGGCCATAGATGTTCACAGCTTTAGCCTTGAAAATGCCTGCAACACACAGCAGAACATTAGCTCTAAATAGTGGTATAAGAGAGTACGGCCAAGCATCGATCGTTTCAATGGTCAGGCACGAGCATACCACAACGTAAACGCCACTTCTGTGCTCTACAAATCCCCCACGGGCGCCATTTACAAACGGAATTCCCCAGAGGCAACACTTGGGGTGGCAGTTTTCCAGGAACGGAAAGAGAAGAACGCAAAAAAAAAATAATATATTTTTAAAGGAATAAAAGTTGGAGAAAAATAAAACTACAACTCAGAGAAACCCTGCAAATTGTTGCATATCGAATAATTCACAACACAGAAAACAACCGATTTTAAATGTGATACAAGTATATTTATATGTTTCCAGTCTACTCATATACAATTATTTCGGTTACGTCGTTGCAATAAATTGTTTTTTTTTGTTGTTTTTTTTTAACATATGTTAACGTACTATGGGAAAAACCCAGCGGTTTCAGCCTACATTGTAACTGACACAGTCTAAACAACCACATATGCTTGTGGAAACAAACCCGTCTCAGATGTAAAAGAGCATGTATTTGACGGTTTCATGTACTCCTCATGATGAAATTCTGTAATACTACTAATCTTTTGTATGTATATATTAAAGTGATAGCTAATACAATAATAATAACTTGTTATGAAGAAATGAGGGCAGATTTAACATCGAAGCCTTAACTACAATACATATTTACCAAAAAAGATCATTCCAAACAGCTGGGGCTACATGTCCACGGCTGAATAAATAGCTGTAAATATACTGTTTATCACACGACCAGCTAGAAATGTGAAAATCTTGGCCACTTTTTTAATCTACAGTACTTTAAAGCAGGGGTGCTCAACTGCCGTCCTCAAGACACTCCCCCCCACCCAAACAGGTCAGGTTTTCAGGAAATCCTAGCCTCAGCACAGATGGCTCAGTCTTTGACTGAGTCACATGTACTGAAATAGGAATATCCTTAAAACCTGACCTGTTAGGGGGAGGCCGAGGGCTGGATTTGAGCACCCCTGATTTAAAGCACACGTCCACCCTGTTGTTTTTTTTGTTTTGTTTTTTTACGCTCTTCTTGCCCTTTTTAAAGCCCCTGCTTCCTGAGATACAGACCTCCATAGGGGGTGCCTGTATCGTGGCACAATGTAAAGCTCCCGGGTCATGTTGGCCAATAGGAAGCCGAGCTTAATGACGTCACAGCTTCCCATTGGCCTGCAGGGCGCAGGACTTCTGAAATGCCGCTATTTTGTGAAATTTGCTAGCCAAGCGGCTACAGACACCCCCTACAGAGGTAAATATCTCCGGAAGCCGGGGGTCCCAGGAGATCAAATTAATGGGGTTCAGCACCGGAAACCCACGACTTGAATCCTATGTTAAAAAAAAAAAAAATTGCGCGCTTGGATTGCATCTAAGAAAAAAAGAAGGCCATGCTTCTGGGTGGGGCTTGTCGATTTAACCCTTTGAGTGCCGGAGGGGCAACAGCCCGTCGCGGCTTGATCACACGATCGTTCGGCCACCGAAGGGACGGAAGAGGATTAGTTCACGGCGGTGCCTCTTCCATAAGAGCGCAGAACGCGTCGTACATGATGTCCCCTACGAATGCGAACCACTCGATGACGTAGCTATGTCATGGGGCCCCCTGAACTGCCACACCACGACGTAGTAGCTACGTCCGTTGGCACCCAAAGGGTTAAAAGGGGAGAGATCACATTATAGAACAATTTAAAGTTGGCAAATATGATCTGAATGCACGGAGTGGACACATAAGAACGCATTATAACACTTCAATGAAAACTTCCAACCACGACATTATAGTATTTTGAATCACAACACAGAAATGCCGCAAATTGTAACACCCTTTGTTGTACCAAGCAAGGTGTAATAAAAAGGTGTGAACAAACATAGAAAGAGTTATAGTACCTGTAACACCACTGAACTGTGAGTATTGCTGGTGAAAAATCTCGTGGTCCCGGTCTTTGACGACTGAAGATGGGCAGATACACCCATATCGTTGTTGCCAAGAGACACTTTCAAGTGAGGATCTTCCTCTTCCACCAAAGATCTGAAAGAATAAACCCAAATGGTAACCAAACCTAATGCTTTCATCATAAAAAATATTCTTAATGTTTAACATATGGGTAGACACGTGGAACGGAAAAAAACCTCAATACATCATTATGTTCCACCCATGCTATTTTACCATAATTTCATGACACATTGCCATTTTACCTTGTCTAGATGCTTTACACGTTTACAAGCTAAAATAGTACCAATCACCTCTAAAACAATTACGTCAGGTGCAACAATTGTAATTATGGCATGATACATTTTTTCTTATGACAGCTACATGTTTCTGTATAATAAACTAGTTTAACTAAATCTATATTTTGGGTTTCTGTCATTAAATCCTTGTGGCAAGCATCCGAGATAATCCCAAACTCCATACCAGGTGTGGCCAACTCCAGTCCTAAAAGGGCTACCAAAAGGTCGGGTTTTAAGGATACCCCTGCTTTGAGTCACTTGTGCTAATCAGTGGTTCAGTCATCGACTGCGTCACCTGTGCTGAAGCAGGGATGTCCTTAAAACCCAACCTGTTGGTGGCCCTTGAGGACTTGAGTTGGTTACCCCTGCTCAAGAACCTTTTGTTACTGCAAGTTGGATAGCACAGAAGACGCTACAACAATAACAGTTGCATACAACACTGTGCTCCCAATGCACTCAATGCTATCCAAAATGGGTTTGACAAAATCCCTAATGTTAGAAAGGACTCCTGGGCGTTATTGGTGTGAAGTAGGGGCAGGCACCTTAAAAAATCCCAATGGAAGACATAATTGGTGGATCTGTGTTTGTAACGGGAGCATTGCACACTGGCCCAGATTATTGGGTCCTCTTTGGAGACATTTTTTCCCAACATTACCCTCAAACTGCCGCCAACTTTGGGGCACATGGACCCAAATCAATTATAGACAAAACAATGAAGTTAACAATCATTTGAAGAAAACACGAACCTACATTTGTATTTAAACATTTCTACGTGGATGTGTTTATTGTATTTGATAGAAACTTAAATGAAGATATTTCAAACAAAATGTTTTCCCTTTAAAATGCATCAAAATTCATATTTTTGCAAAGTGTGTTTTAGTAATGTACAAAGTAGGCACTGAAAGCAACAATACTAAATTGCAGCTTTCCCCCCTCTTATTTGTGCAGGTGGTCCTCACTATCTGTCGGTCTGATATCCGTCGAACGGAATATCCAACACCAGATCATGCATTCCGCTGAACACATTATCCGAAGCTCAACGCTGCGAATTATCATTGGATCCGCAATCCAACGGTGGTTTGCGGGATGGATGCCGATGGATAACCGAAGACCGTCTGTATATGTAAAGCATGTAATTCTACATGCTAACCTATGCTTGCAATCGTTTGGTGCTCTTGTTATAAATGCATAAAAATCCTGTGTGTGCGCCTAACAGAATGGTTGCTTCAGTCAGTGTATCTCAGCAGCTACAATGTATCCCTATATCATGAGGGTAGAAGTCAAAGGATGCTTTAAAAGGCGTTTTTAAAAAAAGGCCTTAAGAGTTGATTTTTTTTTTAAATGCCATAAATATCTAATACTGCAGAATTGATGTTAGAAATAAAAAAATGTAAAAAAAAGGAACAACCTAAGGCTTTGTCCCCACTGGAGCTGAACGCGCTCATGCTTGGAGCGCCGGGTGTCCTAACATTCTCGCAAGCGTTCGCGGGGGGGAGGGGGGAGAGACGCTGCAGGGGAAGCTGAGCGCGCTAATAAGTCTAAAAAAATTGTTTATCTAGGCGCCGAGCGCCGGGGAGCGTGTGCATGGCATGGGCAGATATAGAAATATATGAGATAAGATAGATATAGAGAGAGAGATAGGGAGACTGAGGATAGGAGAGGAGAAGATAGAGATAGAGATATTACCTATATAGAAGAGAGATACTATATTATACTAGACACTTGATACATATATACATCTAGATATATAGACAGGGCATTACCCCGGTTTAAGACCACTCACTTTAAGTACCACTCGCGAGTAAGGACATATCGCCCAATAGGCAAACGGCAGCTCACGCATGCGCCTGTCAGCACGTCCTGAACAGCAATACCAGCTCCCTACCTGTACCGAAGCTGTGCGCAAGCAGGGAGACTATAGAGCCTGTTACAGAAGCGTTATTTACATCAGTTATGCACGTATATGACGATTGCAGTACAGTACATGCATCAATAAGTGGGGAAAAGGGAGTGCTTCACTTTAAGTACATTTTCGCTTTACATACATGCTCTGGTCCCATTGCGTACGTTAATGCGGGGTACGTCTGTATATATATATATACATATATATATATATACATACATATACACACACACACATATATATATATATATACACACATACATATATATACACACATATATATATACACACACGTCACCTCGCCAAGCAACCGCCCGCTCAGCGAGCTCAGCGCTAGCGGGGACACAGCCTTTGATTTCACGTTTTTGAAGACACAAGTGCAACGTTATTGACATCACCAGAACACAAAACGGGCAATCCTTAAAAAAAATATTAACACCATGAAGCAAAAGTAACAGCGGGTACAGTAACAGGCCCGGGGTTTCCCAAAGTCCCTGGCACAAACCTGTGGACTTCCAGGAGGAGCCGCGTCATAGTTTTACTGAAAAAGATCACCCATTTTTTTTATTTTTTTTATTTATTTATTTTTTTTAAAGGGAGAGAGAATATTTCATGGCAATTTTAACAGTCAACAGAATTTGAGCACCTATTATTTAAAAATGAAACGTGGATTAAAACTATTATTTTAACTATTAAAATGAAAGGAGCCTCAATGTGGATGAACACGAGATTTAAAGGATTAACAAAAAAAAAAAAGGAGAACACAGTTCATTCCAATACATAATGTAATGAACATGGTTAAATGTACTAAAGGACACTAGAAACAGATCCTTTAATCCAACTTTGCTTTTAGTGAACAGTATTTATTAATACTTTAAATTATATTCATGCTGCCTACAGGGATTGCTAAAAGGCAGAATGTGAGAATTTATTTCCTTGCTGCAGAAGTTATCAATTCATTCTACTTCAATGCCTTGCAGACCCATCAAACTGGTAGAGCTCTGTAATTTCCTCTAATCAGGCTATATTAAAAATAAAAAGACAAAAAGGCCTAGTGCTACATCAAGCTTCAAATGCTATAGTCTTACAGGGGCTGTGTGTTTGTATTTTAAAAATAGTCAGATGAGCTACTGTAGGTCACCTTTAAAATGTCACATCTAGGTTGGAGTTTTTGCACAAAAAAGGCATTACAGTACTTGTATGTCTAATATGAATCTTTACCACAAGCATCATGTACATTTTTCTTAGAAACTACAAAAATGTGATCATGGAAGATGGTCATTTCCTTTGCATCTTCTGATGTGCAAGGAAGTTACAATGATCTACATTTACAGCAAAGAAAATGCTTATTTTTATAAGGCTACACTTATTGGACAAAAATGTTTAAAACTTTGGAGCCGGCTAGAAATTTTAGTGGCCAAAGGTTTGCTGGGTGGCAAGAGGGGTGTGCGGTCACACTAGTAAAACAGAATTGGGAGCACTAGGCCACGTCACCCAAAACCCCAAAACGGTCAAAATTCAAGATAATGTGCTTGTTGCATTTTCTCCTTTGCAGAATATTTATGTATTTATTTATAAAATGTTTTACCAGGAAGTAATACATTGAGAGTTACCTCTCATTTTCAAGTATGTCCTGGGTACAGAGTTAAGATGACAAATAATACATGGTTACAAATACATAGCTACATAAGTGAGCAGAGTACTGTATACGTTTTATACAAGACATTGCATGCACAGTAAGAGATAATACATATTATAGGCGTATATAGCAGTTACAGACCCGATTAAAATGTGAGACAGCTTTAGTTTTGAAAGAACTTAGACTGGTGGCGGCTGTGGGAGTCTCCGGTAGATTGTTCCAGTTTTGGGGTGCACGGTAAGAGAAGGAGGAGCGGCCGGATACTTTGCTGAACCTTGGGACCATGAACAGTCTTTTGGAGTCAGTAAAATCTTTTCTTGAGATTTCAGTTCTTTTCATTATTTCTTTTGAGTGCTGGGTCCCCTATCTTTGTGCTATACAGTATATAGTCTTTTGAGTCAGACCTCAGATAAGTGCTGCATGCGGTAGGGGTGAGGCTCTTATTCCGGTAGACGGAGCCTTTAAGAGGACATCATAAAGGAGCAATCCAATCAATATCCTAAATCTGTTTTTTTTTGTTTGTTTTTTTAATAAATCAGTTCTGTATTATATAATTAGTATTAAAAAAAACCTCAATGCCATTTTTAATGAGTTTTAACACACTGAGTATCCTTTGATTTCTATAGCAGGTTTTAGCCCACCTCCCCAGCATTGCAAGATCTTCGTAACGCCTGTTTGTGATAATTTGTTGCTAATATTCCCAGCAGTTTGAGCTGCAAACTGCAACAATAGATAATGTTACCTTAGTAATATAAGAATACATTGTAGCTGCTGAGTTACACGGACTGAAGGATTGATTATTACTGAAAGGCAGCCATTTAGTGAACCCTGGGAAGTAGAATCTTTTTTGATCACAGGAGAACTAATTGATCGTCAGCTTAAGTAATTAGTTTTCAATAAAGGTAATCATTGGCTGCATATATTAAAACAAAATATATATATTTGTTTCTTTTAAAGTGCTGCGGGGACAGCCTCTTTAAAGCAGGCATGGAAAATCCTGGGTGTGTGGTCGCCCAGGCACCTAAAATGTTAAACCTTAAAGCTGTGCTGTACATGCAGGCAGGGATCAGAGCCTCACTTCTGTTTGCTGCACTTCTGTCTGCAACAGAGCAACAGGAAGAGGGTTAAGGAGGGAGAAGGGGAGTGTCTGACAGCTCCGAGAGAGACGGCTGTCAGCAGCTGCAACAGCATATAGATATGTATTCTCTTCCTTGACAGGCAAGGACCAGAAGATCATAACCCTTCACCTCAATTCCTAGATCCTACCCACCCTGGGACTGCTTCTTAATCCCGAAGTGTGCTGCCCCAGAGAAACTCCCTCCACCTGCACAAACACTCTAAACCAGGGGTGGGCAACTGCAGTCCAGGGCCACCAGGTCAGGTATTAGGGATATCCCTGCTTCAGCACATTCTGACTGAGCAACAGATTGCGCCACCTGTGCTGAAGCAGGGATATCCTTACAACCTGATCTGTTGGTGGTCCTTGAGGACTGGAGTTGGCCTCCCCTGCACTAAACATCCTCCACCCCACCTCAAACAAAGCCCCTCACATACTCCTGGTATAACACCCACTCATCCGCCCTCCACAAACTTCTGGCCCTACAAATACTGGCTCCTAAGTTTTATTACTTCTTGTCCACCGCTGATTAAATATTTAATATACATGCTAACATATGTTTTAAAAATGCGGCCAGGCAACTCCATATATTTGTTACAGTGACATAGAAATAGAATGTACATGAAAAGCCAAATAGGTATTTTTTTTAAACTAAATTTTTAAGCTTTGATACCATCATTGCTTGATTTAAACTTAATTTACCACAGGAGTGGCCCACTCCAGTCCTCAAGGGTCAGTTGCCCAAAAAGCAGCCTTTTGTCTCATCTACCTTGGCGGAGTGACCACAAACTGAATGCATACTAATCAATATAGATTTACTAATCCTCGGGAAATTCCACCCAGGATTGTCCCCAAATTATTTTAATTTTCATTACCATTAAAATATTGGTTTTATTTGTGCATTTACTACATAGCGAGGACAGTCAGTATTTCAACCCTACGGCTATCAATATCTGATATAGCCTCATTGTGATACTTTAACTCAGCCCATCTGTAATTAATTATACCACTGGCACAGTTGGGGTACTTGAGTGCATGTAAATCTGGGGCCTTCCTCCCCATCCTAGGAGACACTTCTTTGACAGAGTTTTTTGTTTGCACTAATTATGTTTCCCCTAGTGCATCTACCCTAACCATCACTAATCTATCCAAGGTATAGCGGGTACCACATCTGTTCTGTGTCTTTCTGCTTCAGCACAGGTGTCCAATCTGTGGCTCAATGACTGAGCCACATGTGATAAAGCAGGGATATCCTTAACTTGACCTGTTGATGGCCCTTGAGGACTAGAGTTGGCCACCCCTGATCTAGCACAAGGACATTCAAACAATATTAAATATTGAATATTAAATGTAATGGTTATATTAAATGGTATGTCTTTATTTGTATAGCGCCATTAATGTACATAACGCTTCACCGCAGTAATACAAGTGACAATCATATAAATAACAAATAATACAAATAACACATAATGGGAAGAAGCGCTTCAGACATAAAAGTAACATTTAGGAAAAGGAGTCCCTGCTCCTTGGAGCTTACAATCTAATTGGTAGGTAGGAAGAACATACAGAGACCGGAGGAGGGTATTCTGGTAAGTGCGTCTGCAGGGGGCAAAAGGTTTATGTATGAGGCGTAAAGTATCAGCCACGGAGCTACTCGTATGCTTCGTTAAGCAGGTGTGTTTTAAGGTGGGTCTTAAACGTGGATAGAGATCACTGTTAAATCAAGCAAGATATATACGACTTGCATAAGGAAGAAATAGAGCATACAATCCATACCAATGTAGATTAAACAAACCTTCCCCCCCCCCCCCGATATTTATTACCTTATTACTATCATCAGTTCAGATCTTGCATGTAAATCGCTATTTAATACGCTCTTCCATATATGTATTAAAATACATCAATATGCAATCGCTTTAATCCTATTACAGTTAGCAGACTTGTCCCTTCCATCACATCTATTTCTGAGATATAATGAAGTATAAGAAGATAATACTTTTTTCCTCCAAAATCACTTTCCCTTGAGATTTTGATCGAGTTGGTAGGGACTTCACCTGCTTGCTACTGTACATGCCAGGCAACTTGAATATCAATGTCAACGGTTACTTCGAGGTGCTGAGCTATATCTTACAGATAAAAACCTGCACCGTGTATATAGTAATTGCACCTCTGAAGCTTTTTTAGAGGGGGAAAAAAAGGATGTACCATGCTGAATGCAGAAAAAGTCTAAAAGGTCGGAATCGATATTTAAAACTGCAACATCTCTCTTCTTCACATTTTGTAAAACAAAACTGACAAGAAGTACCAGCTTTCTATTGTTAAAACATTCCCAGAAAAGAAAGCCAACACATTTACCATTACTGTACATGTATCAGAGATTCATAACATCAATGCAAGCACTCCATATACATTGTTGGTTAATCATTGTCGCGTTTGACTTGATAAAGGGACTACTTGCATGCAGAGTAGTTGGCTATTTGATACTGCAAACCAATGTCCTTAGGCATTCTATCATCCCATCTGTTCCAGAGAAAAGGCCTAAATATTCTCCAAATGAAGGTCATTTAACCATACACTCCATAACCAATACCAAAGCATTCATAAGCTGTGAGCACCTATGGAATATTTGTTTAATACATTTGCACATCAGGCTAGTGACATGTTTAATATTATCATCGCGCTCAAGACTAAAGAGTATTACTCTTCCAAGTCATCATGAAGCCATCTCCACTGTAATCACTTGCAGAATTTCTTCTTATGCCAATTATAAAAGCAAAAAGATACCAAAAATGTATTTGTGTATGCAATATAAATATCTGTAGATAATTTCCATTAATGAGAAAATTAACAGGTCAGATAAATGTGCTTAATCTTCAACAAAATATACTCTATTTGCATTCATTACTATTCGTATGTCAAGCAATGCAATTATTTAATAGTGAAGGTAAAATTAGACAGTTTATTTTTTTTTAAATTAATTGCAGAGCTCAATTAGCCATGGTATTCAAAGAACGACAATTAATGGTGTACTGCATTGCATTTTTAATTTAGCTAATTACAAACTACCTAATTAATATAGAAAATAATCAACGAGTATTAACAATCAGAAGTGTCACAGAATTGTTCTAAAGTTAAAACTATGAATCACGGAAACGAAGTCCAACATGTTACAGTATTGGCAGTGAAAATATTCTGCACTTTTCAGAAGATTTGCTGCTAGGTCTTGTATGTAATGGCTTAATACAGTGGTGCTCAAGGTAAGCCCTCAAGGGCTACCAAAAAGGATTAGGGCTTGGTCCTGCTGCGTCCGGTGGTGCGTGCGGCCGTGTGCGCGTGCGCCACCAGCCCCTTACCTGCAATCCATTGGTCCCCGCTGCCTCCTCCCTCCGTGGCTCACTACGTGCTGTGACGCGTCAGACGGCCAGCGCTACCAGAAGAAGGTGTTCTGGAGCGTTGACGCGTCACGTGGTGCGCGTGTGAGCCAATGAGGAGGTGAGCAGGGAAGGAGCTCGTAGGGAGGCGGCCTGTTTTTTTGCCGGCTTTTTCACTCCCTCCTTATAGTCTGCAGTGTAAGCAGATGCACGGGATGGGGGAACCCCTGGCAATGAGGAGAGGAGGAGGAGGGGAGGAGGAGGGGAGGAGGAGGGGAGGAGGAGGGGAGGCTTCGGTGAGCAGGGAGGCTGCGGGGAGCGGGACACATGTATTTACACTGTCCTCACACTCATTTACATGCAGGGCCTGGGGGACGGGGCCCCGCTTCAGGGCAAAGTGAGGGGGGGGGGCGGTGGACGGGATTTTACAGCACCCGATTAAACTGAAGATATGTCACTCCAGCACATGGACACACGTCATGGCCGCGCCCCCCCTCATCACGGCCCCCCCCCCCCCCCCCCTTTGGTCACCCCCCCCCCCCCCCCCCGCCCCCCGCTCCGAAAAAAGTTTCCTGCAGATCGCGGTGCAGTGAGTTGCACGCGCCGCCGGCAAGCAAGACAGTTAGTTAGCAAGTGGTCAATGATAATTAAGGCTGGGCTAATAGATTAGGTTCTGTATGTGCTTAAGAAACCCTAAAAATCTGGCCATATGATAGCGCGCGCACCCTCCCCCCAACGACTGAACTTGAGCACAATTTATATTTACAGCTGTTTTTTGGATTTGACAGGATCCAAACAATACATGTGCAAACAATCACCCCAACACGATTACAATATCATTAGATAAAAGGGTTAAGAGGATTTAACAATGCTACATGGAGCAGATAAAGAGTCCACATGCTTAGTCACTGAAAAGCTCCTTCTCAAATAACTGGATCATAGAATGGAGAATTGCCACAAGCATGAAGTAATCTGACCAAGTATTTGTTTCCAGAACACCGACAGAACGGATGACTAATTAAGAATGGTTGGAAATGCAATTTGTTGTTTTTTAGTACCCAAATATTGTAGTCGTCTAATTACTTGAAGCACGAAGGGACTGTCACGACTAGACCAAAAAAAAAAGGTAGAATATGATCAAGCAGAATGGTAGAGAAGAGACAAACAAAGCTTAGCGGGGAAAAGCTGTCACAGAGATGTTATAGGTCTTAAGTTTTGTAATATGTATTTCCCCTTCTTATACAAAGGCTTTAATGATATATGAGAAATAGAGTCAGTTCATTTTTAACATTCAACACTCAAGTTCGCTGAACACACAACGCTGTACAAAACTGGATGTTTGAGACATGAAGTTGGGTTTGTCCGATGTGGGACTAGAAGTCAATGAAGTGGGGCTGCAAGACAAACACCACACACACACCACACACACCACACAACGGCTGTTTGGAGCAAAACCAGTTCAAGCTGCACAATTGACAGGGCTAGGCAAGTGAGGAAATTGACAAACCCGTACAGCTGGGCACAGAGATCTGGAAACCATATATGGTGCTGCTTTGTTGTTAGGAAAACAGACAAGGACCTTTTGAATTGTGCTCGAGATGGAAAAGCACATCTTGTACTAAATATACATGGAAACTGTTTTACTGTACACAAAAACTAGAAGAGTCACAATACCAGAAGCAGATTAGAGTGAGGGGTGGGGGTGATGTGTATTGGAATATAGTGGTACACGGCACTAGTAGAATGGTTATTTGTCTATCCCAGGGAAGCGCTCTCAGTGGTGTTTGCCTCACAAGAACACAGCTATACAATTACCTTATTGTTACTGTGCCTAACAAAAGTGAAGCTACTTCGAGAAATCTCCATGTGAAAGAAAGGCGATTATGAGATATGCCACAGGTTTATACAGATACTGCACTTTGCATCATATTTCATTACGTACAGTATTCACTTGTATTTCTGCCCACCACTGATCTGCTTTTTGCTTTTAGAAATTCTTCCTAGCTTCGTTACGGTGGATTAAAAAAAAAAGTGACTAAACAACCTCCACCGTACAGCAAGCGAAGTGGTGAACGGCGGTGCATCAGCTGCTGGAAAAAATATGACCAAAACTGCGAGGGAACTAGGTGCCAAAATTTATTGTAGGCACATTTAAAAACAGTAAGAGAACACTCTTACGCGTTTCGCGTGGTAACCCACGCGTAAGAGTGTTCTCTTACTGTTTTTAAACGTGCCTACAATAAATTTTTGCACCTAGTTCCCTTGCAGTTTTGGTCACATTTTTTCCAGCAGCAGATGCACCGCCGTTCACCACCTTACTTGTAGATACTCCTGGGTAGGAGCACGCCGACAGCACCAGGAAATTCCACAAGGTCAGCAGTGAGTAACTTTATTACAATTTGTTACTTCATTCATGTGATCATCCAGTTCCCAACCACTCAGATTACCACATAAGATATACCTGTTGTAGGCTAGTGGTGTCTATATGGGTGGCGTCCAAGGGACATTCATAATTGGATATTGGATTCCTGAGTTTATTGAGCTGTTTTTATGGAAGAAAATGAAGATTCAAGCTATATAACTTCAACGCATAGTCCTCTCCTGGCTAGCATCACTAGGGGTTATCCTCTATTTTTTCTTGTATCTCCACCGTACAGCAAATAAAAAGATCACTTGTGAGCATTCACATGTCTGATAGGTTGGCAACCCTGCCTTTCCCCTTTATCTCTTAGCATACAATGCTTCCACTGCCGCCAGGGATTCTGGGTAATGACATGCAAATGAGCACTCACAAAGTCACTCTTTACTTCTCATCTATTTTAACATGGACCCCTATAAGCATTGTATTGTATGTCTTTATTTATATAGCGCCATTAGTGTACATAGCGCTTCACAGTAGTAATACATGTGGTAATCAAATAAATAACAGATAATATAAATAACAGATCATGGGAATAAGTGCTTTAGACATAAAAGTAACATTTCGGAAGAGGAGTCCCTGCCCTGAGGAGCTTACATTCTAATTGGTAGGTAGGGAGAACGTACAGAGACAGTAGGAGGGAGTTCTGGTAAGTGCGTCTGCAGGGGGCCAATCTTTATGTATCCTGTGTTCAGAATATCCACAGTGCTATTCATATGCTTCTTTAAGCAAGTGTGTCTTAAGGTGGGTCTTAAAGGTGGATAGAGAGGGTGCTAGTCGGGTACTGAGGGGAAGGGCATTCCAGAGGTGTGGGGCAGTCAGTGAAAAAGGTTTAAGGCGGGAGAGGGCTTTAGATACAAAGGGGGTAGAAAGTAGACATCCTTGAGCAGAACGCAAGAGTCGGGATGGTGCATAGCGAGAAATTAGGGCTGAGATGTAAGGAGGAGCAGAAGAGTGTAAAGCTTTAAAAGTGAGGAGAAGAATGGAGTGTGAGATGCGGGATTTGATCGGAAGCCAGGAGAGGGATTTCATGAGGGGAGATGCTGAGACAGATCTAGGAAAGAGTAGAGTGATTCTGGCAGCAGCATTTAGGATAGATTGTAGGGGAGACAGGTGAGAGGCAGGAAGGCCAGACAGCAGGAGGTTACAGTAATCAAGACGGGAGAGAATGAGGGCCTGAGTCAGAGTTTTAGCAGTCGAACAACAGAGGAAAGGGCGTATCTTAGTTATATTGCGGAGGAAAAAGCGACAAGTTTTAGAAATGTTTTGAATGTGAGGGGCGAATGTGAGAGAGGAGTCGAGTGTGACCCCTAGGCAGCGTGCTTGGGCTACTGGGTGAATGATTGTAGTTCCAACAGTAATGTGGAAGGAGGTAGTAGGGCCAGGTTTGGGAGGAAGTATGAGGAGCTCTGTTTTAGCCATGTTGAGTTTAAGGCGTCGGAGGGCCATCCAGGATGATATAGCAGAGAGACATTCAGAAACTTTGGTTTGTGCAGCAGGTGTAAGGTCAGGTGTTGAAAAGTATATTTGTGTGTCGTCGGCATAGAGGTGATAATTAAACCCAAAAGATGTTATTAGGTCACCTAGAGAGAGTGTGTACAGAGAAAAGAGAAGAGGTCCCAGGACAGAGCCCTGGGGTACCCCCACAGAGAGATCAATAGAGGAGGAGGAGGTGTTAGCAGAAGAGACACTAAAAGTACGATGGGAGAGGTAGGATGAGATCCAGGATAGAGCTTTGTTCCGAATACCTAGAGTATGGAGAATGTGGAGGAGAAGAGGGTGGTCCACGGTGTCAAATGCTGCAGAGAGGTCGAGTAATATGAGCAGAGTGTAATGACCTCTGTCTTTGGCAGCATGGAGGTCGTCAGTTATTTTAGTGAGGGCTGTTTCCGTGGAGTGAGCAGTGCGGAAGCCAGATTGTAGAGGGTCTAGGAGAGAATAGGTGTTGAGAAAATGGAGCAAGCGAGAGAATACAAGACGTTCAAGTAGTTTAGAGGCAAAAGGCAGGAGGGAGACAGGTCGATAGTTAGAAAGACAGGTAGGGTCAAGCTTGCTGTTTTTGAGTAATGGTATGACTGTTGCATGTTTGAAGGAGGATGGAAAGGTTCCAGAGCAGAGGGAGGAGTTAAAAATGTGTGTAAGCGTAGGGATTATAGTAGGAGCTAGAGGTTTTAGGATATGGGAGGGAATGGGGTCAAGAGGGCAAGTGGTAGAGGGAGAAGAGGAGATCAACAGCGACACATCCTCCTCTGAGACAGTGGAAAAAGACTCAAGGAAGCATATGCCATCTAGCGAAGTGAGACTTTTCTTTAACATTCCCTATATTGTAATATTTTACATTTTAGCAATAAGAAGGCCCAAAGCGTTAAACTTAAAATATCCACACTGCCAACACCGACTGTGCCACACCCCACCCTCCTCGAAGGCCAGGTCCCCAGTCGCAGGGAAGACACACAGTTTTTTCTTTCCTTGCTGCGACGCGATCACATGGTCGGCAGGCAGCCAATGGCAGGCAGATAGTGTAGAGCAATGCAACCCCCACCCCCCCTCGTCATGGCCTCCAATCGCGGCTTTACCGGTGCACGCGTCGCCAGGCGCGCGTGCTGCAGTGAACACTAGCGTGGTAGCCTAATTCTACCTTCGAGAATTTCATTAGCAGAAATATGCAGCAATTAAAAACAGCAACTCTAGAATGTCAGTAATTTTGATGGGAAAAGGTAATGCAGATTTATACATAGTATGTCACACACACACACAAAAAAAAAGTGGTTTACGGATAATTCTACTATTCGATACAAAAAATACATTACATTGAGGCAAAAGCGACCGTCCACCTGCAAAACGGTACAAAAAAAAAAAGCTGTGTGTGCTGTGCACGCGCATAGTAAGTGAAACTTCTTTGACTTTTGTCACAGAAATTGTATTTGTGTTGGTGATGTTTAAATTAAAAATCAAAATACAATTTTTGACAAAACGCAAATAAATTTGACTTAGAATGCGCGTGCTCTGCACACATCCCCTGTATTAGCTATTTGCACTAAGTGTGAATTCCTCGTGTGTGCCGGTGACTGAGTGTGCGGTTGACTGAGCGTGACTGCGACTGCGTGTGACTGCGACTGCGTGTGACTGCGACTGCGTGTGACTGCGGGTGAGTGTGCGGGTGACTGCATGTGCGGGTGAGTGTGCGGGTGACTGCGTGTGCGGGTGAGTGTGCGTGTGACTGTGAGTGTGCGGTTGAGTGTGCGGGTGACTGTGAGTGTGCGGGTGACTGTGAGTGTGCAGGTGACTGTGAGTATGCGGGTGACTGCGTGTGACTGAGTGTGCGGGTGACTGTGAGTGTGCGGGTGACTGCGTGTGAGTGTGCGCGAGTGTGCGGGTGCGTGTGACTGTGCGGGTGACTGTGCGTGTGACTGAGATGTGTTTTACAAATAGTCTCACCCTTTATATTCTGCATGAATACACCATGTTTGTAAAATTAGTACCATTATTATAGTGTCCTTTGCTCAAATAACTGTGCTCTCTCCTGCAGTCAAGC
The DNA here is from genome assembly GCA_036426205.1 of Ascaphus truei. Classification (NCBI taxonomy): domain Eukaryota; kingdom Metazoa; phylum Chordata; class Amphibia; order Anura; family Ascaphidae; genus Ascaphus; species Ascaphus truei. The sequence continues at coordinate 17,214,585 of CM071577.1, forward strand.
ACAGCACCACTGAGGTTGTATTAGTACTGTGACCACTGCATTTTACAATCTGATATATTGCTGACTTTGTATAGATCAGATATTTCCAGTACACAGAAGAATGTTATATTCCATTTGGGTTGACAGTTGAGATTTGTCATACAGATACCTTGCTATTTCCTTATCCCTGAGTATTTACTAGCACTGAGATTTCCAGTGTTTAGTGTGTCCTGTTCTGACAGTCTTTCATTGTTCTGCTGAAGGCTCATGCCAGTCTGGATGGTTCCTTCAGTGCATATTAGCAGAGAGCACAGGACACCAGGAGCTGCATGCAGCTATATCTCACCATCAGAAGCAGCATCTGACACTGACTGTACCTTATTTATCTGACACTGACTGTACCTTATTCATATACACACACACACACACACACACACACACACACACACACACACACACAAACACACACACACACACACACACACACAACACACACACACAACACACTGCAAGGGCAGGGATGCACATCCACTTCTGCCTGTCCTGCTACCGTCCCTGCACACACACAGAATCACTAGGACTGTGATGTTTCAATGTGATGGTCCCTCTCCCCGCCTATTCTTCCTTTTGTGATATCTTTAATGTGAACATCATTGCCAGGTCCGATCTCCCTCCTCCCTCCTGCCTCCTCCCTCCTCCCACCTCCCTCCTCCCTCCTCCCTCGGCAATTCAGCATGTCAGCGACACACTGCTCTGCTTCCTCTCGGTTACCCTTCATGATCCCTGGGCTCCTCTCCTCTGGCAGCGCTCAGTCAGCGGGACACAGGGAAGGGGAGGGAGGTGAGAGGCTGAGCAGCGGCTCACTGAGTCTGATTTAAAATCCCCGCGCTTGCTACACCTTTCACTCTAGCACCGGAAGCTCTGCGGCAGCCATCTTGCTACACCCATGGCAGCTGACGTGTGGGGGTAACAGCGGCCGTTAGGAGCGGCGCCGGCGGCTATCGCCGCCGCCGCCGCCGCATGTCACAGCGGGTGTGTGTGGGGGGGAGCGGTGGCTGTTAGGAGCGGCGCCGGCGGCTATCGCCGCCGCCGCCGCAGGTCACAGTAGATGCGAGGGGAGGGGGGGGAGCCATGACGTCACTTCCGTTTCACATTTCCCCTCCAACTCTCCCGTTTTACTCCATCAGAATAGGTGCCACTAAAGAAGTTTCACTTCAAAAAAAAAATCAGGCAGAACCTTTTCATTCAGAAAAACACATTCAAGTTATAAAATAAGCCTCTGTGGTTTTTTTTCTCTGTCCAAGTAGTACAAAGATTTCACATGGCAAGAAGTTATCAAGCAAAATGGAATCAGGAAATACAACATACAACTACAATATTGTTTAGATGTGTTACATTTACACTTGAATATTTATTTATTTATTTTTTAAAGAATTGAACCCAAAGATGAACTCCAAACACTAGAAAATACAATTCAACCTCTGCACACTAAAAACATTTGTTGATTCATATTGCACACAAAATGGATGTACAGTTTAAAGTAGCCCCCCCCTATTCTTTCTTATTTGCTTATGTAAAGCATGCGATTATGTACAATTCTACATTCTTACATAAACTGGCAATCGTTTGCTGCTCCTGTTTTAAACGTGTCAAAATCCTGATTGTGTGCCTAACATAGTGGCTGCCATTCCAGTTTCAATCAATCCTTCAGCCAGTGAAACTCAGCAGCTACAATGTATATCCTTATATGACTACAGTAACATCTATTGTTACAGTTTGCTGCTCAAACTGAAGGGGAATATTGGCAGCAAATGATCACAAACAGGAAAGTGTTACAAAGATCTGGGGAAGTGTGCTAAAACCTGCTATAGAAAGAAAAAGATGCTCATTAAAATCATTAAAGATGGCATGGAATTGAATTTTTTTAAAAGTCACTATTATCTAATACTACACAACTTATTTATTAAAAAAAATGTTTTGTTACTTTAACTAGAATTATTAACGGACCACAGACAGCTAGAGGAACGTTACACACAAATAAGCAGGCGTGTGTTAGCTTCTTGTGTGGCTTACAGGGTGTAGCTCTAACAAGGTCCCAGGACGTGAAGAATGCAGAACGAGACCTTATCGTACAGGGAAATACTGGTGTCAAATATATTAAAATATTTGAAACTAAGAGTTTAAATAAAGCATGGTAACAAATCAGTAACCAAGCGACAACCGCCTGAGACAGCGTTTTAATATGAAAGTCCAGTGCGTGATGGCATCGGTTGGGTCAAAATAACAAGGATTCAAACCTTTGCAGAATGGAGCAATGTAATTAGTTTGTCCAAATCCTGACTTCAAAACATCTGACCTGGGCAGCAAGGCTGAGTCCATACTGTGGAAGACCGCGTGGAAGAGTCCGCACGGGGCACGATCAGATGGCAGTGATTGCGCCCATAGACTGTGCGGCCGCACGCGGGCGGAGGCAGGAGGGGGCGCGTTGCGCAATAAATCAGTCGAAACTGATTTTTTGGCGCGACACGCGGGTCACGTGAGCGGTTCGCCTAATGAGGGCGAACCAGCCCCGTGACGCCCTTAGGAACGCCCCCCATGGCCCATCCACCATGGCCAGGGAAAGCACCCGCTTTCCCACAGCCTCCGCACGCCTCAGTGTGGGCGAGGGCACCATGGCCCGGGCTTAAGAGTCTGCTTGAGTCTAAAGATGCTTTCTGCAGACTCAACAGCCATTTGTGCAGATCTGGTCCTAGTTCCAGTATTTAAACATCCAATATATTGGATCAACTTCAAAACTAAATCGCTTACAGCAGAAGTGGCCAACTCCAGTCCTCAAGGATCACCAACAGATTAGGTTTTCAGGATGCCCCTGCTTCGGGACACAGGTAGCTCAATCAGTGGCTCAGTCAAAGACCACTACCTGTGCTGAGGCAGGGATATCCTGAAAACCTGACCTGTTGGTGGCCCTTGAGGACTGGAGTCGCCCACCCCTGACTTACAGCCTACAGAATGGACAAATAAGAATTATGCAGAATTATGCAGAATTAGTCAAACAGCTTTGATGACACTTCTGATTATTTTGTTAAGACATTCTACGAGACCTCAGTTAAATGAACGGCAATTTTGCATGTGTTCATACCTACTCACATAGCCCTTGGTGTAGTACATGGATACAAACAAAGATGGTATTTATGAAAATAGCAAGTAAAATATTCTCTAGGCGATAAACTGCACCGCAACATTTTTTTTGAAAACCTTTTTGTACAAACATCCATTTTTCATCCGGGGATTAACAAAAGGTTACTAGAATTTAAAATATGGTTGTGTTATACTTCTGAAAAGCACAATAGAAAGATGATACACTGTTTATGCTATGTATAGCCAATAAATCCGTAGTGGGGAAGCAAAGAATACATACAGCTTGAAAAAAAAAATTGAACAAAAATCTGTTTTGCATGACATTTTATAAGGCAATGAAGCATTTGAAACAGGAGATTATATATATATATATATATATATATCTCAAATTTGCTATATGCAATACGGTGGAGGTTTCTTGTTGCCTTTTTAACCCACCATAACTTAAAATGTATACATATACACAAAGCACAATTTTCTCATCATATTACAAGTATGGTATTTTAAAAGGTTGCTTTTCGCCTTATATGTACACCTTCGAAATGCTAGCATTCTTACCCCCCATAACAGAACCTAGAGTACAAATAAATGACACGTGAAAAAAAAATATGTCCTGGATTTTAGACAGCCTACAGTTTATATGGCTAACACCTGTGTTGAAGCCATCCTTATTATAACCCCTGTTGTATCGACCTTACTTATGAAACAGAGAAGACTTCAAAGTAGTTGGCGTCTAGTTTGTAGAACAATTAGATCGTCCCTGATGATGTGTAAGAAGTATTAACACCTAAAATGAGTTTGATGCCCTCCATCAGACCACTTCTCCCACAGAAAATGATTTACATAAATCAACCCTGAACATAGGACACACATGGGATACGATGCAGAGTTATTTTAATCAATTCAATAATACTTGGGCATTGAAAATGAGACATCAGAATACAAATCCTGCAATCTGAACAAGTGTCCATTTGCATAGCTGCATAAGAAATGTGAATATAGAAGTCATTTAGGATGTCCACAGTAAAATAAGAGAGAGAAAAGGAAGGGCGTGAAAAAAAATAAAAAAAAGCTTTTCACAACAACCACAAAGATGTTAAAAAGAATATCTAAAGAAAGACAGGTTAATGCAGTTATTATTTATTATTATTACCATGGTCTACTTATTTTATTAAAGCCCCCATGTTTTTGTGTCACGTCTTTCCCCTGAAAATACATTAACTGCAATGAAAGTGCTGCAACAACATGTCTAGCTAATAAAAACACAAGCATCTTCAAATTATGGTTAAAAACATTTAATGTTTCTATTTAAACCTAGACATAAGACGCTGTGTTCAAAGAGGATACCATGCATTTACACAAAAACAAATTGAAACAATTACTATATAAATGTATGGAAAATACACACACATGCTGGGGGGAAAAAAAATATATATATATATAAATATATATTTATTTTTTTTAAAGACTAAAATGCATCAACCTCATCACATTTTATAAATCATGAGTTTTAACATGATTTATGAATGTTTGTTACTGGCACAGTACACAAATTGGACGAATCACAGTTTAAACATCAGCAAATTATGTTGTTTTTTTGTTTTTTTTTTACCAAAAACCATCCACATGTTAAAATATAATCATGATATGCTCCCACCTTAAACAAACTGAAACACCAAATGGTAGTTTAGGCAAATGTGCAGAAACCTCTAATCTTAAGGCTGGACTCTTTCCAATACAAAACCCCCATTATTGCAACAAATTGAAAAAAAAATTGATCGTGTAGATGTGCATATAAGTAATCATTAGAAATTGGCACAATCTGCAAAAACTCAATACATTAAGTGGGAGAAAAAAATATATATATAACACAAAAGGAGCCAATATCTAGCAAAATGCTGGCCATGCCTTCTGACATGGGGTATTCTATGAATGAAAGCCCACCTTCGGTATCCTCATGTCTCTCACTTACATGTATGCTGGAGAAAGTGGCGATGACCTGGATGTTTTAAGCACAGGAACTGGGAATTTCCACATAGCTGGAGAGCTCGTTTTCCATTTCAATGGCATGTTGTCACCACGGTGCTACAATAACAGCAAACAGCGTTTCCATAACAGACTACCAACGAGGACTTCCATCCCACACACTACTGACAGAGCAGTGGCTGCTGCTGCTGCTGCTGCTGCTGCCGCTATGAACAAGCAAATGACTCTGCCAATGCCCTTAAACCGATCCTTCCAATCTGGAAACTAGGGTTTTAAATCCTCTTGTCCCCTAAAGCGATATGATGAGTCTATCGTTCTAACTCAACAATAGTGCCACCTCGTTAGGGAAGCGCTGACTGCAGTGGATGGCAGGAAAAGCTGGAGAGAGAGAGAGAGAGAGAGAGAGAGAGAGAAAAAAACACTGCACTGCACACAGCAGCACAATGCAGCTGTGTGTCTGAGCAGCTACAATGATATCAACTGGGAGAGAGTGAAAAAAAAAAAAGAAATAAAACCAAATTTCTGACACTGCTGTTCTAATTCTAAGGACACTGCAGCACTTTCTCATCCAGCATCAGAGCACTAGTCTGACTTCTAACAGTACTTGCTGTCAAGAGGAGAACAATAACCCCCCCAAAAAAGGGAATTTGCAGGGAAATAAAACATACCTACTCAGAATACACTTGTCATCCTCTGAACATTCTTCATTTGAGCTGCAACAATACAAATGGGATATGAATCTCAGCATAGCCTTAGGCCAGGGCTAATAAGTGGTCAGTGACTAAATTCAGCCTCCTGTCTTCCTCTGGAGAAAGCTCTGGCCAGACAATGCAAGATTGCCATTATGAAGAGAATATAAAAATATCAGTCCTTTTAATCCTTCGTGGGAATGGATAGATACAGGGATGACCAGCTGTACGTTGCTGCTGCATGCTCTCCAAAATAGCTTCAGGATTGTAGTACTTTTATTTCCCTATTCTTATTTCCATGCTGGAAGGAGGAAAATCTGATACGCTTTATATGCTGGGGTTTCAGGAATATCGCTCTGTCTTCTGCAGCAGAGAAGCACAGAGAAGCGTGCTCTTAATAGCAGTCCTTGTAGGGACGTTATCAACAATCTAATTCAATGCTCCCCCTCCCCCTGAACAGATCACAAATTGCCTAAAGTACCAACAGAGAAGCCAGCCATGCAGGTGTCCATCTGGGACCACTCTGCACCACTGTGGTCTGTTTGCCGACCTCCACAGGCTGTTGACTGACAGTAAGATTTCAAACCAGGAGCAGAAGATCAACAGCAATTCAGGCACTTCATCAAGAATGGTGGATGAGCACTTCAGCGAACCAGCAAGCCCCAAATTAATCCATTCATCTATAAAACAAGCGTTTTCCCATTCGTTTTGTGCAGTGCAATACTTCAGGCGACCAAGTTTCAAAACCTGAGCACTTGTGGTTACCTTGGGGCATAAGCACAATATTTGTGCATTACATATACATGCATACCACACCAGATGTTGCTTCTTTTGAAGCACTAGCACAGGTGTGGCCAACTCCAGTCCTCAAGAGCCAACAAAAGGTCAGGTTTTCAGGACATCCCTGCTGCAGCACAGGTGGCTCGGTCAATGACAGCCAGCTGTGCTGAAGCAAGGATAGCCTGAAAACCTGCACTGTTGGTGGCACTTGAGGACTGGGGTTGGCCGCCACTGCAAAAAATGCTCAGGGTTTTACTGAAGGCACCCAGAGGCTCTAAATGTACATTTCTAATTTAGCAGTGGCACAAAAACATGTGTGTGTTTTCACCAACCATTTCCCTGGCTGCTAATGGTTTGGCTCCTGTCATATTAATTGATTTCATAACTATGGAGTTTATGTCAAAATTATGTTAAACGCCTAAAATTTAAAAAAGTTACCCATGTTAGACAAGATAACTGCTCAGCTGCCTGCCAGCAAACTAACATTGCAAACTCAAGGAGAAGAAAAACTGCTGTTCAATTAAAAAAACAAAATAAATAAAATTAAAAAAACAACCAGAAAGTAAAAAAAAAAACAAAAAAAAATACAAATGATAAAGGAAAGCCTTCACAAAAGCACCTGGCTGGTGTAACTTTACAAAGCTGGCTTAGCATGGAAACATTCACCCACTTAAGCATGATGATTAGCATGATCTGCTTGGAACCGCTGGTGTAGGAGGCAAAGATGTGACTGTAATGAAAAATTAACTTGGTTGTTCTTTATACGGTAGTTTTGCATGGTTTGCTCAATTGTCAAGTGCTTACTCTGCATTTGACCAGCCAAGTGGGAGTTTAAGGCATACAAGAGGAATGTATGCTAAAACCATAGTGTAGGTAGGGATAAGAAGGGCCAACTTCAGTCCTCAAGGGCCACCCAACAGATAAGGTTTTCAGGATACACCTGCTTCAGCACAGGTGGCTCAATCAAAGCCTGCTTCAGCACAGGTGGTTCAGTCTTTGACTGAGTCACCTGTGCTGAAGCAGAGACATCCTGAAAACCTGATATGTTGGTGTCCCTCGAGGACTGGAGTTGGCCACCCGTGCTCTACTACAACTAATGGCACTGATAAGTTTAAGGGGTTACATCTGGGCGATTGGCGTCTTTTTGTACCAATATCTGACCCCTAGGAGCTTAATTCTAGAATATCTTCAGGCACACCAGGGGGTCTTTATGCCATACCAGGTACATCTTGGGCAAATACTCATTTTATTTTTTGGTGTAGATCGGGCTTGGCCGCACCCAACAAAAAGTATAGCCCAATTCACTCCCGTTTCCTTTACCCAGGGTCTGATCGCTCCACGTGATGGCTCGGACGCGGAAATGCCGCTGGACCTCTGGCACAGAAATGTTTTTGGGTTTTTTCAAGTTTTTTTTGGAAACATGGTGAGCCGAGACCTGGGAAGTTTGTGGCTACTCCCTTCTTACGTCACTATATGTTCAACAAGGATTGAAACGCAACCAGAGGCGCCCCAACCCCTTGCCCCCCTCCCTGTCTTTAATAATCGAGGACACTGTAGGCCAAATGGGGGGGGGGGGGGAACAACCACTTTATTTACAAATACACCCCTTATTCAGAGGCCCTGAAGAATGACCATTTCTAAACAAATGAAGGGACACCCATTTTTTTGCATTTTGCATGGTTAGATTTAAGGCAGCTAGTTAGATAGGTCAATTCTGAACAGAACATTTTGGGTTTTTTTGCTGGCTATGTGGGATTGCACAGCTAAGCAAGATCTTCTCTGACCTGCCACTGTCAGTATCACAAAAGAAAGTAGCTCCATGTTAACACCGCCCATGTATCAGCTTAAAATGTTTTTACGTAGGATTGAAGCAGAGGGTCTCCGGAGCTAAACCGCATTAATTTCAGCCCCTGGGACCCCCTGCGCTCCGAGATCTAGTCCTTTGTAAGGGGTGCCGGTATCTCAGCAAAGATGAAAGTTCCAGTGTCATGCGGGCCAATAGGAAGCCGAACCTGATGACGTCACGGCTTCCTATTGGCCCGCAGGGCGTGCAAGCTTTAAAACTCTGCCGTTACATGAACCCTGCTAGCCAAGTGGCTACTGGTACCCCCTACGGAGGTATCTCCGGGTGCACAGTGTCTTCAGAGCTGAAATTAATGGGGTTTCAGCTCCAGAGACCCCCTGCTTCAATCCCATGTATTATCCAATACTACACAATGGATTTATTTAAAATAAATTAAAAATAAAAACATAAGGTTTCACGTTTTGCTGCTTTAAACAACTGTTAAGGATGGTAGAAAGAAGGAGTGTCTCAGTGAGTAAAGACACTGACTGACACTGAGTTTGAAGCAGCGGAACCCGGTTCAATTCCCGGTGCCGGCTTCTTGTGACCTTGGGCAAGTCACTTTATCTCCCTGTGCCCCAGGCATCAAAAACATAGAGTGTAAGCTCCACAGGGCAGGGACTGTGTCTGCAAAACGTCTCTGTAAACCGCTACGTAAAACTAGCAGCGCTATACAAGAACAATTATTATTATTATTATTATTATTATTATTGAGAAAATGTTCAATAGAAACGTTCCTTTGTTCTGTTACAACTCATATTTGTGATGCTACAACTTAAAGGTGCAGTGAAGCACACTGCTGGCAGGATATGTCAGATATTCCACAGCTTTCTGATAGGGAATGCACGTGTTATTTTACCTTTTCTGCCGACGTTTACAGTTTCACTCTTGCATTGCTAAAATCAAGAATACGAGTATGAACAAGAAAGCGTCCGAGATACCCTTTCAGTCAGGGGTGGCTGACTCCAGTCCTCAAGGGTCAACAATAGGCCAGCCAGTAGGGATATCCCTGCTTCAGCACAGGTTGCCCAAACAGGGATATCCTGAAAACCTGACTTGCTGGTGGTCCTTGATGACCAAGTTGCCCACTCCTGGTGTAGTGTCTTCAACATCTGTCTGGGACTAAAATTTAGAGATTTGCCTCAAACACACAAAAAAAAAACCCTAACATAAATGGTTCTGTTAACGAGACATACAAAAAAAAAGTTACATTAACCCAAGATAAGATTCAGTTCTAAATATTTTATATTTAGTATACTGCCTCTGAAACTAATCAATCTGGTTCCAATTCCAGGTCTCCGTGTGACCTTGGCCAAAATCGCTTTCTCACCGTGCCGCAGTTACCAAAAATAACAATGACCTGTCCAGGACAGAGACGCCAAGTGCCTGCAAAATTCTATGTACAGTGCCATGTATACTGTCAATGCGATAAGAAAACCGATTACTTTTACGACAGCCAACAAGTGTCAGGCTTTCCCGGGATGAGTGAAGTGCTTCTGTGGCTTTAATAATCAGGAATGTAAAAGCTTAGAAATTCATACAGCGATAACAGGACAGGTGGCACAGAACAACATTTGGGAAAATACTGCTAAATACAAACAGGCATTAAAAAGGGGCACAATCCAAGTAAAATATGTAAACTACAACTAATTAGATTGAAATCTTTGTCAAGCATACAACCGTTTAACTTCTACAGGAATTATATAACATTTTGTGTTTGCAGAATGCTCGCGCCTTATAAGGGTGAATTAAATTGACAGTAATTATTTTGAAAGGACAAACATGCACTTTATACAAAACAGAAATATATCTGCAAAGTATTTGGCCCAATTTGATACAACCTACATACAGTAAGTTCGATGGCTATTCTCTGGAATGTTGCAGCTTTAGTGCCATACATATGCCTCAGTAAGTTAGTGGAATAATACATCTAGATACTGCACCTTTTAATTCAGGATACTTTGCAGATGACTAGACATTTTAGGGAGATATAATTGATTTGGCAAATAATTATTTTACGTTATCCAGATTTCAATAGTATGAAGTAAAGCGCCACCTAGGGGAAGATTAAATTAAATCACCATCCTGATACGCACATTACCAAAGAAATAGCTATAAAGCGTCATGGATTTATATAAAACGCAACAAAATGTACAAGACTGATAATGAAAGTACAACGTGTGATAATCAAAAGTTGTTTTTGTTAATGGACTAATAATAATAATATGCTTGCCATAATATAAATGTGCATTCTCAGTGTTATAAAATGTATATAATGTGCAATTTTATGAAAGTTAGATTTTTATATGGGGGGGGAGTTGGTGAACAAAAAAAATCTATTGATGTAATGCCTCTTAATACATGCACAATAATTAAGATTTCCTTTTTCCTAAACCAGCCAGCTCTAGTTAAATAAAATAGCTTACATATTCCGACAAAAGCTGGCACACATTAATGCAGGGGTGGTCAACTCCAGTCCTGAGGGCCACCAACAGGTCAGGTTTTAAGGATATCTCTGCTTCAACACAGGTGGCTCAATCAGTCCCTGCATCAGCCTCCGACTGAGCCACTCATTGATTGAGCCACCTGTGCTGAAGCATGGATATCCTGAAAACGTGACCTGTTGGTGGACCTTGACTGGACCGGAGTTGGCCGCCCCTGCATTAAAGATACAGGTTAACACACCAATATACGAGGCACAAAAAAGTGCAAGAAACTACCTCCAACCACTAAAGCGCCTTTGCACGATAACCGAACTGAAAGGAGCAGCACAGAAAGACTAGACAAAAGTCAGGTATGAAATATATGTTCTCATTGACACCAGGGATTCCACCTCTAATGGGACACATACAAAGTCTACTTTCACAGCGCAAATGGATATTAAAAAAAAATATATATGGTAACAAAATAATAACAGACAATGAAGCTCGTTAAGACTAAAGCCGCTCTGTCAAATACTTTTTACAAAGTTGTAACCATGGGTCCGCCTGGAGGCGAGTCTACGAAAACCCTATTTTTAGCTCCATGTTCCTGAAATACTTACACGTGTACTTCCCAGTATTTCTGCTTACTCCAAGGAATTCACAATTGCTGCTAACTTGGGTCCCGCGGACCAATAGGAACCTGCAACATCATTGGATGGGGATTGCTGTAGGATGGGCGTTTGAATGCCCCGGGAGAACACTTACCTACACTAATAATTATTCTGGGAACACATGGTCCCAGGGACTTTAACAAGGCAACAGTTCAGCGCCGAAAGTCACATCGGTTCCAATGCTTTAAGCTCTGTATTTATAGGATATATTAAGAAACCATACCAATATCACAGTGAAACACTGTAAAAAAGGTAAATAGTTCTAACATTTGTGAACGATAAAGGAAAATATTTTCTCCAATAATGCCGTAAAATTATTTGTCAGCTCATGTGTAAAAGAAAATAAAGAAGTAATAAATAAAAAAAATGTAAGATGTAAGAAATATTTGGCCTTAGTTCTGTGTACTGTAGTTAGGTGAGGTCCAATCTTGCATTTCATACTTCTGTAAAGACATTGCAGCATCTATGAAAGCGGTGGGCTTTGTACGGTGCTCAGATGTACCCAACAAGTCGGAAAAGCAGATTTTGTAGATGTGTTTTGAAAAATGTAACTTTTCAATTTATATTTTAACTTTTAAATGAAGCGTGACTGAATCAAGTGCGTTCATTAATAAAAGTCAAAAGGTCACAAAATGTATATATGTACACGGTCTACTATTTAATTACATAAAAAAGTATATTATGCTTTAATGGTTATGCAAATAGTTATTGGACTACAACTTCTAAACCAGGTATGGCATTATGCTACAAACAAGCTGGTTTGACAAGTACTTTAAATATACAATTCTTGAAATCTCTTTTTTTTTTTTTTAAATAGAACAAATTAAAGTAGTTGAACAACCTTACTCAAAACTACAGTATGTGAAACTGGTTTCCTGAACGTATATTTTGTTCAACGTATGTATCAATATTTTCTGCTCCATTTTTCAAGCCACAAAAAAGGAACCTGCATAAAAAAATAGTTCCTGAAGTCTGCTCAAATACAAGATATCAAGCCACAGAAGAACCCAATATCCACAAATGCTGGTGAAATTAACCCCTCTAAGGCAGGGGTGCGCAAAGTGGGGTGCGCAAGATTATTGGGGGGGGGGGGGGGGGGGGTGGCGCGGACTTCACCTACCTTTCCTCAGCGCCACAGCAACACGTGTCACGGGGGTCACATGTCCCCACGTGTCATGTGACACTGGATATTGGGTAAGGGGGGCGCGAGCATAGGGGCAGGCAGGGTGGGGGGGGGGGGGGCAGCACAGAAAGTTTGCGCGCCCCTGCTCTAAGGATTTTCACTATGACAGTTGAGGCCAACCCTTACACAGGCCATTATGTATGAGCAAGAACGCTGTAATGAGGAGTTCTAATAGATGAGAAATTATATGATAGAAGCTGTATGTATTTACAGCTCACACCACAGATATGCGAGCACGTGTTAGTGTAATGCTCATTATATTTGGTTAGACATTCCTACTGAGCAAACCTATTTTCATGGGCTGATAATTAATAGCTGCAGCAAAGTTATTTGCATGACTTGGCTATTTATACATTCCTAATATTTTTAAAAAAAAGTTAGGGATGATTCTATACAGTGCAATGTCAACATCACACGTAGTCATTAAACAATTGCCTGCATACAAAGCAAAAAGGTATTTCTTGGGACACTAAGAGGAGAGAGGATGCATGTTTAAAACCAACCAAGTTTGAGAGGTTACTTGTATCTCTAATTCATGCTTTTCAGCCAGGTGTTCCTAGGACCCTTAGGATCCCTCAAATTTTAAGGTAATTTGAAAATTATACCAAAAACAGAAGAATTTACAATGCATCTGATCTCAGACACACAATTAGAGAGGGTTGGGGTCCCTTACAATGCATCTGATCTCAGACGCGCTATTAGAGAGGGTTGGAGTTCCTTACAATGCATCTGATCTCAGACGCGCTATTAGAGAGGGTTGGGGTTACGCAGAATTTCACAATATAATTATAGGGTTCCTTAACCAAAATAAAAACCAAAGTAAAGAAAAACAAAAACACACTGCTCTACCTCCTACACGTTCATTCCTTAAATGTATTGTTGCCTTTGAAAGGTACATGGGTTTTATTTATGTACCAAACAGATGAGGCTCACATTTTATAATGAAATCATTCTTTATAAAACATACTTCCCCTTGATTTGTTGACACACTGTGTATTACCTTGAGTTGTGCGTGGGCTGGTAAATCACCTGTGTATATTTTAAGACAACTACACATAGTAAATATATTTGAATTCGTGTGTGCAGGGAACTTTTAGATTATAGTCAGCAGATCCTCCTCAGATAAAGTACATTTTCCCAGCCACTAAATTGGGGCATTTTAGTGGCAACTGTGACCAGCCCTGTATCCAGATCAGATCAGATCTCTATATCTGCATTATGATCAACACAAGCTCTTGTGAACGAGCCAAAAAAAGGAAAGCAATAGAGACATTTTCCGCGGGAAATTAACTTTTAAAATATACCACGGAATACCCCACATATGAATGAAAAAATATGATTTTTTTGTTATTCCCCAAAGTGATAAAAGCCACAGTTAAATATGGCACATTATGAAAAGGTTTCTTAAAAGGTTGCACCAACAAAATCTGTTTTTCTCTTTCCTTTTTGAGTTTTCTATCAGGAATTGAAAGAATGAAGGGTTTCTCTGCAGTGTTCCTGCACTTAGATTACTACATAAAGTGAGAGTTTTTGCAGTTCCTAAGGGGGTAGGAACTCTTGGGTACCACGGGCATCCCTAAAGGGTTCCCTGCAATTTTGTAGGTCACTTGACAATTGTACCAAATACAGAAGAATTTACAATGCATCTGATAGACGCGAAAGGGTTGGGGTTCCTTACCATGCATCTGACCTCAAACGCGCTATTAGAGAGGGTTGGGGTTCCTTACCATGCATCTGACCTCAGACGCGCTATTAGAGAGGGTTGGGGTTCCTTACCATGCATCTGACCTCAGACGCGCTATTAGAGAGGGTTGGGGTTCCTTACAATGCATCTGATCTCAGTAGCGGTATTAGGCCGTGTCCCCGCCAGCACTGACCGCGCTCATGCTCGAGAGTGGTGACGTCACCAACTCTTCCAAGCATGAGCGTTCTGCTGTCCTGCAAAATTTTTAGAGCAGGAGTGGGAGGGCGGGGGGGGGGGGGGGATGCAAGGCTATGAAGGGAGGGGCGTGCCATTGGCTGGATCGGGGCTGTGTGTGTGTCTGTGTGTGTCTCGATTCTCTCCCTTCCCCCTTCCAAAAATGGCAATTAAAAACATTTGTGCAAGAAAAATAAAAAACCTCTCCGTCCCCGTCTCCCCCCTTCCACCTCCCACCTCCCCACCAACCTTCCACCTCTCTCCACTCAGTCTATTCTGCCTCTCTCCCACCATTTGGGAACAGCAGGTGGTCCAAAGTCAAACTCTTTTGCCTCTCCAAGCCCCAAGCTTGAGAGAGCGTGTGTGCACAGCGTGGACGGGAGGATTACCATTCACACAGGTAACCGAGCCAAGCGCGGTCAGTGCCAGCAGAACAATGGCCTTAGAGAGACTCGGGGTTCCTTACAATGCATCTGATCTCATATACGGTATTAGAGAGGGATGGGGTTCCTCACAATGCATCTGATCTCAGACGCTATTAGAGAGGGTTGGGGTTCCTTACAATGCATCTGATCTCAGACACTATTAGAGAGGGTTGGGGTTCCTTACAATGCATCTGATCTCAGACGCTATTAGAGAGGGTTGGGGTTCCTTACAATTCATCTGATCTCAGACGCTATTAGAGAGGGTTGGGGTTCCGCAGAATTTAGCAATATAATTATAGGGTTGCTTAACAAAAAAAAAAAAAAAAAAAGAAGTTGTAGCTTAGCGGTACCTTGCTTGCTTTCATACTATAAGGCGGCCCAATTATGCCAAATTTTACAATGGCATGTAGACCCAGAGCCGAGACGGTGGGTAGCATTAGAAAATGATATGTGAGCCCCATTAGAACTGTGTAACTTCATTTGGTACCCTAAATCTAGGCTAAGAGCGCTAAATAAACCACTGTCCTCAATGCTTAACTCACTAGCAGTCTGGGAGGAATCTAAATTTAGATACTCATTGACTTCAAGATACACCCTGATGGCCCCTTTACACGGTAACCCAGATTTTGCTCCAGGGCTAGACAGTAAAAGTTTCAAAATCTGGCGACAGCAGGGGGCGTATGAGGTTAAAAGACCTGGAGGGTAGAAACTCTATGAAGACATTTGATCAAATTAAGTCGGAAAAGGACATTCCCAACACAGAATTTTTTAGATACCTCCAGCTCTAGGCATTTTACATCAAACACGCGGCGCGGCCACCAATAACGAATTTTGAAAAGCTCTGAGCGCAGGGAACCGACACACGGGGACTAACATCTAAGCTATACAGAGAAGTGATTCGTTCAGGCAAAGACTACACACACACACAAACTCAGTTTTATGACTCAATGGGAAGCAGACTAAGGCCTGGGACATAGTAGGATGAGCCTTGCTGAGCCGTGCTGAGCCACGCTGAGCAGATGCACTTACCCCCCGCATTTGTCATCAGCGCGGCTTTAGCAGCCGCTTCCGCATGCGTGCGGAGGCTGAGAAAATTTGCAGAGACCGGCAAGTTTGAAATTTGCCGCTCATGCAAGCGCAGGGCCGGTCACGTGACTGCCAGAAGCCAAGGGCAGTCCGTGACATCGGCGCAGTGTTGTGGCGCCCTAGCCCCGCCTCCCAACCCCCTCCATGCCCGCCTCCCACCCTGCACACAAGCGCGCTCGCTGACGCTCATGCAGGGACAAGAAAAATCTCCTGCGTGAGCAGGTGAGCATGAGCGTCAGTGCTGGCCAGCACCGCTCCCTGCACCATGTCCCAGGCCTTAAGCCGCGGGCATAGTCAGCGCTTAACCGCTGACCCGCGCTGAACCGTGCTCACGCTTGCCTGGGAGCCCCTGCAGCCGCAATGAGAGCGGCTTTAGCAGGGACTCGCGCACGCTTCCGCAGGCGTGCGGAGGCGTAGCAGTCAAAAAATATGTAGTTTACGCACTGAGGGGAGGGCCGGTCACGTGAGCTGTTCGCCCAATGAGGGCGAACCAGCTCCACGTCAGTGGCCCACCCATAGACACGCCCCTGGACAGCACGCGTAGTAAGGCCAGGGAAAGCACCCGCTTTCCCTTAGCCTCCGCGAACCTCCGCATGGGAGAAATGTCTATGGACTCAGCCTTAGATAAGACACTAGAGGACGAAGACTGGACGGAGATATTTAACGCAGCCGCTAGAAGCTCTATATGCACGACATTAAAAGGAGAACTCATAAGGTATCAATGAGGTGGTATCTCACCCCAGTTAAATTATCTAAATTTGTCCTGGGGTATTCCCCACTGTGCCCCAAACAGTTTGGGGAACCGGGAGACTTGTTACACATGCTGTGGTCCTGTCCTCAAATAGCGCCCTTATGGGTACAAATCAGAGATTGGGCCTCGAAATTCAGCTGGACCCGTGGCTGTTCCTACTAAATAAAACAACACCGGAGGTATCTAGAGCGGGAAACAAATTAATTGCTCACTTTGCAACTGCAATGAGGTGCGAGACCGCAGCATTATGGAACCAGAATACAATTCCATCCATTGAAAAAATTCGGAACAGAATTTGGTGTGTTTGCCAGATGGAGAAGTTAACTAGTTTGGTTAATGACACTGGCCCAAATTTTCAAAAGGTCTGGCTGCCTTGGTTGGCACAGACAGATATTCAGGGGGTGAGCAATGCCACCATATGGCTTTAATAGGATCAAATGAGTTCTCCTTGGATGAGAAGCTGCAGATAAAGTGTCGGGACAGAGGGACTAGACTAGGCCCCCAAAAGACACGAATAGGAGTTCCACATTCAGCAAAATCTGAGAGCCGCTGGAAGCCAGGTCCAAATTATCCGGACAAGCTTTTGTCACCACCTCGCCCCCCCTCCCCATTTATTTTATTATTCCTTTGTGTGTGTTTTATGTTGTGTGTCTTGGGATTAAAACGAGGCAGTGTGGTGGTATTGCAGTTGTATAGGGGAAGTTTAGCGATAGTATAAACAATGTACTACCATGCCTTGTAAACAAAAACCCAATAAACTTGAAGTTATAAAAAAAAAAAAAAAAGAAGGAAGAAGAAAAAAGGTTTAGAATCCCTGACCTAGCAGGTTAAAAAGTACAACAGTAGCATCAATCTTCAATGTTAAATGGAATAAGGAGAAATATGCATCACTACATTTTTACATTTGAATATAAAAGCTTGCAGGTGAAATTAGTGCTTATTTACATGTTCATATTTAGTATATTAATGTCTCCACTATAAAAAAAAACTAAAACGTTATGAGACCAAAAAACATCAGAAAAGTAAACTGACTGCACAAACTGTATTTTAATCAGAGCTATGTGTTTTTAAATATTAAACTACTGCAAACTTTAGGCTTAGAAAAAACTAAGAATTTAAAACAAGTCTCTTCACTTTCAAGCGTCATCCCTCAAACCGCGAAAAGATGTCACAGCAGTGGAGTTACATTCGGATAACATTATACAGTACAGTATATCTTTGCAAATTCAATGGTAGTATGTGTGTAAGAGCACTCGTCAAAACAAACTACTTAGAACCTGTTCCCAAGTACCAACACTATATTTAATTCATACCGGAAAGGTTCCAATTACATGCATAATGATGCAAACAAAACAAAAAAATAATTAATTTTATTGTTAAGGAAAAAGCATATGTACCATTATTAGGCAGGTATAACTACCAATCATTCAAAAAAAAAAACATCTTAAAAAAAACCTGACATAAAGGATTGTAATCACATATACGAATCCGGTGCACAATAAGCACACCACTTGTGACCACATTCACACGTCTCAAACAAGTCTGCAGCCCTGCCTTTCCCCATTATCTCTTAGACCAGTGCTTACACTGCAGCCAGGGATTCTGGGTAATGAATTGCAAATGAGCACACAGTGTCACCTTTTGCCTCGTATCCATTTTAACATGCACCCCTATGAGCTTATGCCTGCCGTATTCCCCAGCTTTTAAGCACAACCTGGGTTAAAGAAGTGCAGAGCCAGTAACCCTACTAACAGACAGCTTTGGATCTTGACCTTTTGGATATCATCAGTGTGAGGATGGTTATACTGGCATTGCAATGTCAAGCTGGGATAGGTTTTAAGCACACCTTAAATAAGATATGGTGGGTAAAAATGTCAAAACCCCTCCACGGTACAACAAATAAACAGAAGATTCATGGCCAGAATTGTAGAACCAATACAACACACACGGTTTTCATCAGTAAAATGATTGTGTGTGTCCCATTGCAGCCAGGGATTCTGGGAAATGACATGCAAATGAGCACACAATGTGTCACCTTTTGCCTGGAATATCCATACACATGGTGCCCATTTAAGCAGATGCATCGCTGTTCACACATCTTTTAAGCACAGCAGGGGACTAGCAAAGTAAGTCAAACCACTCACAGACATGTTTCAACCTTGATGGGTATCATCAGTGTGAGGTTTTTTTTTTATGATGTGGTAGGTGTTGGGATTTGAACTTGTTGGGAATTTGTGTGTACCTACAATGGACAACTGGAGCAGAACCAGTTTCCTACCCAGAGAGATCCCCAGGGTCAGAAGAGATTCAATCAAAATGTCTCTGGCCTACAAGAAGCCAACATTTCCACCACAAGCATAATTACCAGTACCTACCATAAAATGTATATGCGTAAATGTTTAAAACTGGCCTTCACAAAGATGTCTGCAGCATATTATACCACATCATTTTATTAAGAACATTTATGAGCTGTGATAAGTTGTCGAGAACATTTTAGGATTATTCATTTGCAAGTCAGCAAATTATATACATGTATGACTACTTAAACTGGACTGCAAGCACAGTAAAGATTACATTTGGGATGCATCGCTGGAAAAAAAAATAGCCAATATATTGCAAGATGCACTCTTTGTACCTAAAATGTTAGGGAAAAGATTAGTTTCACAACTTAGTAACAGTA
This sequence comes from Ascaphus truei, assembly GCA_036426205.1. Lineage (NCBI taxonomy): Eukaryota > Metazoa > Chordata > Amphibia > Anura > Ascaphidae > Ascaphus > Ascaphus truei. The sequence continues at coordinate 17,234,137 of CM071577.1, forward strand.
TGCGATAATGCGAAATAAATTACAATAAAAAAAGGATACAAGTGCAGAATGTTTCATTTAGCAATGTAACGTTGCTGACTGCAAACAGGATACGGACCCGCAAGGCAGAGGTATTGAGTAATACACCGACCTTGGCATGGGATCAGAGGCCTGGGATGCAAGGGTAGTTGGGTCCGGTTCCGAGGTCTGCAGCAGGCAAAGGGTGGTAAGGTCTCGTTCTGAGGTCGAGGCAGGCAGCAGGCAAATCAAAGGCAACAGAGAGCTCAGACTGAACAAGGTATCCAGTCCTTTGCACGAGCAAAGACTAGTAGCAACTGCCTGCCTTTTAAAGGCCAGAGGCAGCTGCAGGCAATGGCAACCAGAGAGGCTGATTTCCTGTCAGGGGAGTAAGGGCAGGATGGCAGTGGTAGCTTCGGACCAGATGATGTCACTTCCTGGATGTTCAGACAGATCACTTATAGTATCCCCCCCTTCAGGGTCGAACTCCGGGGCCACCAGGTCCTGTTTTTTCTGGCTAACAACGATGGAACACCTTGACTAGCGTTGGGCATAAAGATCCTGACACTTCACCCAGCTCCTTTCCTCAGGACCATACCCCTTCCAATCAACCAGATATTGAATCGATCCCCTGGAGTTACGAGAGTCAAGTATCTGTCGCACTTCGTATTCAATTTGACCCTTAACATTTACCGGACTACGAGGGTGAGGATCCTCAGAAAAGCGATTCCTCACCACAGGTTTCAGGAGGGACACATGGAAAGTGGTGGGAATTTTTAAAGGGTGCTTATCCGCCGATTTCTTTTGTCTCTCAGTATCTGAGCGAAGGGTTGCCTGAACCCCTTCCAAAGGTCCTGTAAATTCTGTGCCCTGGTATTTGCCGCTGGAACATCTACTGGTGGAGAATGAAGGGGAAGGGCACGGGGATGGTAACCCCAAGCTGCGAAAAATGGGGAACAGGCCAGGGAGTCATGTGATAGACTGTTGCGGGCAAACTCTGCTAGTGGTAAGAGCTCTGCCCAATCATTCTGATGGGGGGGGGGGGCGGCACAGGCAAGGGAAACCGTGGAGGGTTTCCATCCGTCTGATCTCCATAAATGAGTCCTTTCCCTCCCCCACCCACGACGCCCAGCCCTTCCCCCCCACCCAAAGGGTCGCTTTACTGCGACTCAGCTGGTAAGCTTTGTGCCGGTCCCATGGTTGGCTCCTCCTGGACACGTGATCGGCGCTCTGTGCTGGTCATTCTGGATCCACAGTCGGTCTCCTCGGCTCGCAATTCCAGGCGGGGATGGCGCCCTCTTCTGGTTTGTGCCATGTGTTCCTCTTTGTGCTGCTCCAGGGTTGTTCCAGCTTCTGTGCAGGGAGCTTGCGTGAGGGACCTCATGCGGTGCAACGTGACAGTGCAGTACTCGAACTGGGAAAGCAGAAAGGTTTGTTTTTAAGGTTTTATTTTCTGTTTCTGCGGCCTGCCAGGCGCTCGGATGCCCTTACTGCAGGACCTTCGTTCTCTTGGTCTTGGTTATCCTGTGGGTCAGCGCTCCACGATGGAGGGGGGGATAGTCCCACTGCCTTTGCCATTCTTGTCATCTCCGTGGGGTGTCTGACAATGTGGGTCCTTCCATTCCTGACGACGATCAGTTTAAATGGAAACCCCCATTTATACTTAATCTCGTTTTCTCTGAGGAGGGTGGTCAGGGGTTTAAGCTCTATTCTTTTATTAATGGTTTCTTTAGCTAGATCATTGTAAATCTGTAGGTTGTCGTCGCGGTATACAAGGGGGTTAGCCTTCCTGCAGGCTGACATCAACCTCTCTTTGGTGAGATAACGATGCAGCCTGACTATATGGTGTCTCTGGATTTGTGTGGGTCATCTGATCTGGGCCCGAGGGCACGATGGGCTCTGTCCATCTCGAGGTCCCTCGGGTCCAGGTCTGCACATAGCGTTGTGAAGAGCCCACGGAGGTATGCCTGGAGTTGATCTGGCATGATTGTCTCAGGGATACCGCGGATCCTCAGGTTTTGCCTTCTCTCACGGTTTTCTTGATCTTCCAGGCTATCTTTTAAGAAGTTGATCTCCCTGCCCAGTCTGTATAGTTCATTATCAGTGGTCGTTTGCGTTTGGAGGGAATCCTCCATTTTCGTTTCCAGCGCCGTCGTTCTCTCCGCGAGACCCGCTATCTCCTGCCTCAATTCCGTGACGGCTGCTTTCAGGTCTCGTTGGATAGAGACATGTAGCTCATCCAGCATGCCTGACATCAGGTCACGCATAAATTCTCTCGTGGGGAGAGACTCCGGGGTTTGCGCTGGCTCTCTCTGCTCCTTAGCCGCGGCCTGCTGTTTAGGGCCTCGTGCGGTACTCGGCTCGGCGCCATCTTGATTTTTCGGCGAGGGATCCGCGCTCCGCTGAGACTGCGGGAAGAAATTGATTGCGCCCTGGCCCGGCGTTGCTCTTTGTTTGGTAGTCATCGCGGGGTGCTTATGTGGTAGGAGGTAGTTTTTTTTTTTTTTTTAGGGTCGAAGGGTGAATTGAAGGGTATTTGTGAGTGTGGTTTTATGTTGGGGCCTGTGGAGCTCAGCTCTCACACGTCCATGTTCTTTGGCGTGCCGGACATGCCCCCAAGCCCCCTCATTTCTGAGGTGTCATTTACATATGTACTTTTTTGTATTTCCTTGCTTCTTTTATTTATTTGTTTATTTCAGTTTTTTTGCTTTTTGTTCCCCTCCTCTGGGGGGCCGACCCCTTATTCCTTGATATTTTTGGTCCTCTCCCTCTATTTAGGGCCACCTCAAGAGCTGCACTGGGCCCAGTGGGCTCTTTGTGCTAGATATTGGGACTCAGGAATATAGTTGGAGTGGGGGGAAAGTGTGGTGAAAAAGCCTCTTTATTTATTTGCAGCCCGGCAGTCTGTTGAGAGGCAGCACGATCAGTGGGCTGCACGGTCGGGTGGACCAAGATGGCCGCCAGCCACCTTCAGCAGGGCCGCCCGTCACTCCTATCAGAGCGCCTCCTCTCTCCCCGACCGACAGTCCCACTCGTCGCCTCCGGGGCTCACGAGACCCCCGAATCTTAGGCCAGGACACACTTCTCTCTCCCGTCAGGTAGACTGAGTCAGGCTCGGCGCCTCACATGTCGGACGGCGCCATCTTGTGACTCCGTTTTGGCGGGAGAGCGGGGATGCGTGGCGGTCGTGGGAGAGGGGCTGCTGGTGTTTCCCTCCTTCCTGCAATCAACTTGCCCCAGTGGCAGCAACTGCCCCTACCTTTTAATTGTGGACACAGTCACTTTTAAGGGGCTCCACTTTAGATGCGCCGCACGATCCCGGCAGCCATCTTGGATTTCCTGATGAGGGGAAGCTGTGCACCAAGAGCGCTCAGACAGCACTTTTTGCCTTGTTAGTCAGGTCCAAGGACCTGGTTTCCTGTGCTGGGAGCTTTGGGCAGTCTTTTAGGGCTTTTTCCCCTGATCTTAGAGGGTTTTTTTGTTTGTTTAGCTTGGTGTATTCTTGGAGCTAGGCAAACCTGTGACCAGCTCGTTCAACCTCCAGGCCACGCCCCCCACCCATCCAAGCAGGAGGCTTTTCTACCTGTCTGATGAGCCAGGTGAAGACCCGTTAATTGTCTCTGGTTGCAATTACCCAGCTCCCTACTGGATTCCTCAGACAAATAAAGGCTTTCTATTGAAGCCTTTTTAGACAGTGGTTAAGGCCCTGTTACAGGGTCATTAGGTTGCAATGAACCTCCCATCACTTTTACGTTGTCATGTCCAAGGCAGGAGGCTGGGATTGCGTTTAAATGCTGCAGCACTCATATAAATGATAGGAGAGGCAATTGTGTATATATATATATCTGTAACAGGTGCTCACCACAAACAGTACAGGACCATGAGGCTGAGGTGGGGATGATGGTAATCACTGACCTGCAACCGAGCAACCAAATCCGTAGTGCAGAGTGAAGGTCGTGTAGCCGGGTCAGGGTAGGAGATGTCAGAGTGGTCGTGGTACTTGCCGTGGTCTAGGATAGGAGAGATCGGATAGTCATAGTGCGGAGCCGAGCTCCAGGAGTAGAGAAAGTAGAAGTCCAAATACGAGCCGAAATCAGGGACCAGAGAAGGCGGAGGTCCAGATACAAGCCAAAGTCAAACAGGAGCAAGGAAGGCAAGGCAAGAGTTAAATAAGGCAACATCAAGGCAGCATGTGCTTGGGGCAAGCACTTTGTTACATAACCAGAAGTTTATGCTCAGCCAACTTGCAGCAGGGCTGGCGGAGCATTTAAGGAACAGGTAGCCAATAGCTGGTTAGTACAAGGCAGCAGAGTAATGAATGAGAACCGCCCCCTCAGACATATTCAGTCCACTGATAGGCCGGGGCGGGGAGAAGAGCAGGTGAGGAATAATTAGAGAGAGCCAGACTTCTCAGAGCCGTGCGGCGCCTGCGCGTAGCTTGTGTGTGATGCGCATCACCCGTGACATCACGGGGGCGGAACCTGAGTACGGTGCGTGCGGTGTCCCTCGGCTTTTTAGTGTGCAATGCGCCATGCATCTCATCGCGGGGCGTGCCACAGGGGTGGAGCCTGGACACGGTGCTTGCGGTGTCCCCCAAGCTGGCAGCACAACGTGCGTCACCCGTCTCATCACAGGACGTGTCACAGGGGCGAGGCAGAAACCTAATCCTCACAATATCATACCCGTTTATGCTTCTGCACATGCTGGGTCAACAGAAACAAGCCCTGCTCTTCAGAAGACCACACCTTTGCACTGGGAGGCTACCCGAAGTCACCTAATATCTTTTTACGTTTATGGGACATTTATAGGGCAATATCAAGTGGTGAGTGGGGGCATTAACAGCTTTCCTGTGCACTACAGTACTTACCGTGTAGTTTACTAAGGCTTGGAGTTTGTGGGAGTGAAAGGGTAAAGTAGCACATAACTATTCAGTAAACGTTGGGTTCTCTTTGTTTTTGGGGTTCTGCTGTCTGTTATTCAACTAAGGCCTCCACTGGCCTAGCAGACTAAGGGTTCAAGTCCTGGGTTTAGCTGGAACTATTCCTTACGTGGCTGTTACAGCCATCTTTGATCCTGGCAAATCTCTTCTTGGACGTAGTAATTGGCTGCACCTGTTCCAGGGCTTTAAATAGAAGTCCGTGACTCCCAGCGCCGGCCCTAGCATGGTATGTTAAGGCTTGTATTATACTAAGCGCTGGTGCGGCAATGAAAGATACTTGTCTCCCTGTGACAGTGTATCCACTGCCGACACGTGCGCGCACGGCAGCCAGCTTTGGCGCGGCAGTGTGGTGGAAATACAAAGAAATGTATATTTTCGAGTGGGTTCCGTGCCACGTGACCTTGTGAGCCAATCACAGGGAGGCCCACCCTTGTGACGTCATGGCCACGCATCCTAGGTGCGCGCGAAATACAAAACGCGCACACCACGTGCACGGTGAACGTCAGGTGCGCGCGCTTACCATAATACATGCCTTACCCATGTGCTCCTGACACCCTTGAGTTCTTGTTCCCATGCTTACCTCAGCCTGTGACCCCGACCACCGCTCCTTTGCCGCCTGCCTTGACCCCAGCCTGTATCCCGACTACTCTAACAGGACCCTTGGCTCGGATCAGTGATCACATACCCCTACCTTAGCTCTGCGGGTCCGCTTCCTATCGGAGGCGAGCATCGATATTGGAGACATTACTTACATGTTCCAGGACTGTGCATCTGGAAACACGTTCTAGAAATACTATATTTGCACATGGGAAGTTCACCCAATATGCCAGTTTTCTGCAGCAACTTCACGCAGCTATTATTGCAAATTAAAGCATCTTTATGGTTCTGATGTGGTCGCCAACAACAGCCGAGAACCTTGATGAAAGATTCTGTTGGGAAACAAGTGAGATTTCAAAAATAGATTTAACAGCACGGAAACAACATACAGGCATACCCCGCATTAACATACGCAACGGGACCGGAGCATGTATGTAAAGCGAAAATGTACTTAAAGTGAAGCACTGCCTTTTTCCCACTTATCGATGCATGTACTGTATTGCAATCGTCATATACGTGCAGAACTGATGTGTAACAAGCTCTATAGTCTCCCCGCTTGCGCACAGCTTCGGTACAGGTAGGGAGCCGGTATTGCTGTTCAGGACGTGATGACAGGCGCATGCGAGAGCTGCCGTTTGCCTATTGGTGACATGTACTTACTCGCGAGTGTACTTAAAGTGAGTGTCCTTAAAGCGGGGTATGCCTGTACTGTATAAACTCATGCAATGATTAAAAAAGTGCATTCTACAGTTTAGGAGCAAGTACACTACTAAGGACTTCACCTCCATTACAACCAGTGAGTGAGAGTTTAAGTTTTTAAACATTTGCATTACCATAGTTTTTACCAAGGGGCGATCTGGGAAGATTATGCAGAGACTAGATTGGGAACAGAAACCTAACAGCCAGTAACGCATTGATGTCCCCTATTACATCTTAGGCTGCGTCCAGGGTCAGCGCTTAGGCGCTGACCCGTGCTGAGGCGCGCTGACGTTTCTCAGTGAGCCCCTGCAGCCGCAATGAGAGCGGCTTTAGCGGGGGCTCGCGCACGCTTCTGCAAGCGTGCGGAAGCGTAGATCTTATTCAAAAGATAGATTTTCGCACTCACGGGAGCGCAGGGCCGGTCACGTGAGCGGTTAATCCAATGAGGGCGAACCAGCTCCGTGACATCACAGGCCCTCCCCTCCCCCCGACACGACCCTGGACGGCGCGCGGACCAAGGCCAGGGAAAGCACCCGCTTTCCCTCAGCCTCCGCGCGCCTCCGCTCGGCTGCAGTCCTATGGACGCAGCCTTAGTAACATACGTTTATCTTTCTATTGGGAGAGCACTTGTTTACCAAGCCTCGATTCCTGCAAATTGTTGCTACTGCAATCACATTGCAAAATAATGTAACATAGCCCAAGGACAGACTAAAGAACAAGGCAGCAATAAAGCCGACAAATAAGTAATATTCTTCATTGATATATATATATAAAATTATGCTGGCTTGAACATGTTATTGCCCAAGCTGAAATACAATTGTGCTCAACGTGTGGTAAATATCTTTTCAACTGTATAATGACAGTTCTATAACATAAAAGCCATTTTGATGCTTTGATCCATTTTTCACAGCATACAAACATGACCATCAAAAGCATGACATGTGGGGGTTGAGACCCTGAAATAAGTGTTTAAGTACAGTCACAGGAAGGCAATAGTCGGTAAACGTCAGGATTCCTGATGAAGGTGTTCGCATGCATCGAAACGTTGGATGCTGCTTTAAGTTATTAAAATGACTTTCATTTGACTTTACTGACTTGCTACAATTCTTTTGACGTGCTTGACTATTGCCTTCCTATGACTTTTGAACTTGACCAAGATACTTTTTATCCTAGCACCCTACCAAGCTACCCTTGAATCTTCAAACCCTGTTTTGGGGCATCCCAAGTTTCTGGCCTCTGGGTTCTTCTTTTTTTTTGTAAGTAAAGTCACACCCATCCAGACCCCGTAGAAGCCCTATTTCAGAGTCTGGATATAAGTAACGCTACGTTTTGGTTTGACATAACGTCAAGTGTGCGCATTAACCTTAACGGCCTTCAGTGCATCTGCGCTGTTAGGGGGAAACCCTCTGTTGCATCTCATTTTCACCAACGTCCTTTATAGTTATCGCAATCCTCTTTCCAGGAGAAAACATGTCTTAATGTTACGTTATTGTCCTTTAAAGTTTTGAGGTAAGGCTTCACCTAACCTAGGCTAACATCCCATTGAGTCACTTAGCACAATTTTGTGCAATTGACCCCTAGTCACTGTAACAGGACCTTTCCATGGTCTAAAAGGCTTAAAAAATGAAGCCTTTCTTTAGCTGATGAGTCCTTCAGGGAGCTGGTTAATTTCAGCAGGAGTTAATTGACCAGCCTCCACCTGGCTCATCAAGCATGCTTAAAATCCTGCTGCACAGACAACAGGGGCTCTCTAGCACAGAGAGTCGGGGCTGCCAGAGAGATCCCAGGGGAAGAGGGACTTTTCCAGGCAACACCAGTCCTTGGAACCCGCCAGAGGGAGTACCCCACAGACAACACCATAGACCCTGGACTGACAGGGAGAGCACCCCGCCTACAGGTGCCTCTCGTTGGACTTGTTTCAATGTTTAGTAAGATGCCTAGCCTTCCAGCCCTCAGATAGGGACTGCTTAACTTTTAGTCAGTCCCCACATAGGGTTAGGCCCGGTTGTTATTTTTTGCACTAACTTTGCTGATATGAAGCTGTTTTCTGTTTGTTTAAAGCTGCGGGCTAATAAAGCCTATGTTTATTTTCGCCTAAAAATTTATCAGATGTTTTACCCTCTGTGCATGTCTCCTGCACACTCTTTTTAAAGGACCCTTGCCCACCCGTGTTGGGGAAACACTGCCCTAAATATCAAGGACAAACTATCAAATTATGTTTTTAAATATTTAAATTCTAAAGAAAATAAGACTCCATTGAAATCTATTAGTTTAGTTTCCATTTTAGTGAATTAAAACCACATATGGTCCTTTAGTAATAATTACCAGATTTTGCTACAGGTTGCATTTGTCCTAATTCCAGCTACGTTGCAAATGTGTTTTGAACTATCTACTGATTTGGTTCTTTCTGGCATGGTCCAAATACCTTAAACGGGTTCACTCAGTATAGGTTTATCCTAGGATCAAATTGAAATATTTCCAGGGGTCTCACCTGGGTAATAATACCTTATGTACCCAACTCTGACATCTGTATTTCAATTTATTTATTAAAGTGAGACTTGGGAGGTGTGTGATTTCCTCTGGCTCCTCCCTTCTGTGTGATGTCACTGTGTGATGTCACTGTGTGATCAGCGAGTGCTTGTACAGCCAGAGTCCCGCCTCCCCACTTTCCCTTATCTTTATTGGCTCTCTGATAAGGACACGGTGGGATAAGGGGAAAGAAAACACTTGATTGACAAACACTTCCCCAATCAGACTTCCATTAGCAATTTAACTGGCCGACTATGTGGGATTTCACCTTTAAAAGTTCTTCCCATATTTGTATGTGAGAGACCCCTGAAGAAGCGACGGTGATCGCGAAACACACAGGGTCAAATGGCATCTGTCCCAAGTGAGCCTACGTCAGGACAAGTACGAACATTGACAGTGGTCACCCGCTTACAAACTCCAGCTGACTTTCTAAATGCCGGAACCGGCTTTCCTTACCACCTAAGCTCGCGAGATTTCGAGCGGGAATACAACGAGTCAGCGAGACACAAGCAGAGATTTTGGATACCGGTATAGCAAACCACTCTATCTCCGTGGTGAGGGTCCGTAGGAGCCAGCTGGTCTGGCATGCGGCTCATCACCGGGGATTTCGTTTTGGTAGCAGCCAAAGACGAGATACAGACTCTCCCGATTCTACATCTATATCCAAAGGCTCATATTACATTTGCTGCATGTAAGTAGGATTTGAATTTTGCGGACTGGACAGACACCCGATCACCAATTGTGTTTTGTTTATAGTCTCACATTGTTTTTAAATAATTTTATTAAATGAGTCTCTTTTTTTTCACTCCACCTATTATCCCATTTAATCATCAATACCTCTGAGGCCTCTATGTTTTAAAAACATCTAAAGGCTACATTCTACATACCATGCCACTTTTTGTTTGTTTCTTTTCATGTGCTGAGACCATCATCTGTTGTACCACGAGTTTTGGAGTGGCCAGGACATTTTTTCACCCAGGACACGTTCAGGTCAGATTTAGGGAGAAAAGTCATAAATCACCCAGATGTAATTCTTGAAGCATTTTAATGGAATTAGTTAACTTTGGTCCCAAGAGGGATTGACCCTTTAAAAGGAAGTCTCAGGCAGTGCACGTTAAAAACCCTTTTTATTGCTAATGTAGGTTTGCAACATTTTTGTTTTTCCAATTCCTCACAAAGAACAATACTACTTTCGCTGCCAGAGAGGGCTTAAGACATATAATAATATTATTTATAAGATTTTATTTTTTTTCCCCCAGGACAGATGAATTGAGACATACATTTTCAAGTATGTCCTGAGATAGAGAACTTGGATATCATGTGCCTCTCTCCCCAGACACAGACAGAAGTAGAAGCCCCGGGAGATGAGCCTATCCCAGTGATGCAAGCTAGGAGAAGTTGAAACACATTTTCTGCTGCGCTGCACAAAATGTCCTAAAGTGAGGAGTGGCGACAGGGTATGGGCCGCAAATAGATCCAAGACCGTATATGAAAAATAAACAAAGAAATATAGTGCAACACTGTATGGATAATAGTAGAATGAGCTGGAAAGTATAGATATTGCACTCAAATGCTCCAAGTGAGGTGTGCCCACTTGAAGAAACTTACAGCTTTTATCCAAAACTTTAATAATATAGAAGATAACCAAAAAATAGCGATCCTCCCAGGAGAAGACGAAACCACGGCAGAACTGGCTGCACACTGTGAGAGGGACGGAGACTTTGTGTGTGAGAGAGAGAGACTGTGTGAGAGAGAGAGAGAGAGAGATAGAGACTGTGTGTGAGAGAGAGAGATAGAGACTGTGTGTGAGAGAGAGAGAGCCATAGACTGTGTGTGAGAGAGAGAGAGACAGAGACTGTGTGTGTGAGAGAGACAGAGATTGTGTGAGACTATAAGTATTTTATTGATCTAAAGCTTGGTTCTCTTTAAATCAAAAGCTCTTTAAACCTTTTTCAAGCCTTTCTTATCCTTTAGGAAGGTTCCATGGCGAACCAATGTTAATGGGGAGGTGGGGGAAAAAGAGGGACATTTGTTGCCCCATAATTTTGCCGCGCTAGTCCCAGGCCTATAGGGCCTAATGGGAAATCCGCCACTGCACATAAACGCTGTGCTGGTGTATGTCAGTGAGGATGCGGGCATCCAATCCTGGGTATCTAGGCCTATGTGATGGTGCCAGCACATCGTTGGAGCTCTTTAATGCAACAGTGTAGCAGGCCTGTACTTCGCAAAATACTCTCGTACCACTTTAACTGCAACCGCTGAGGGTCCCCTCCGACGGCGAATGCTTCTACGTCCGGCTCCCAAATCTGCTGGGCCTCTCTCCCCACTGTGCTGCTCTCCCTCCAGTCAAGGCCTACTCTGTCTTGGCAGGACACAGACTGGCCCCGTGTCACACTCAATTGAAACGGAAGATTGTATCCTTTTGTGAGTCAAATCCATTTAGGAGCACCTTATTTGTGTGTTACTGTGCACTGTGTGCCAATATGAAGGGGTCAAGATCTGACTGAAAGCTCAGACTCTAAGGGTGTATCCTATTATCAGTACCAATGGTTAATGGGTCTGTCGCCTGTTAACATCATAATGTGAATTATCATTAGGTATCACATCCGGTTCGAACTACCTGTTCACTGAGATGTTGTTGTCCCTTGCACTGTATGATATTATACACGGTGTCATTCTTTATTCTTCTCTTAGATACTGCACTGAGCACAGAGTGAAGGACAGCGCCAAGGAGAACAATTTTTCAGGCTTGTGCAGATCTGATCTCACGTGCCCTGCCAAACCCTCTTCTTCTTCTCCTTTAGATACCGCCTCTTCCACAGCCGTAGTCATTAACTGATCCTTAGTCCCATGTCCATGTCACTCTGGACGGAGGGAGGGAGAGAGGGAAAAAGTAGTATGCTCTCGTTTGACCGACTTCGTTCCTTGTCACCACCTGCGCTACTCTTTGACGGGTATTGAAGCGATTCCACCGATTATGTCACTGGACACAAGAGCCCCCGAGTCGGAAGCGCGCGGGGGGAACGCGAGAGGGCAAAATCGAGCTGCAAGAGGGAGCGATGTTAGGGGAAAATTGAACGAAAGACAAGAACCCCCGAGGGACGATACCCGATGAGGACAAAGTAGATGGATGAGGGTATCATAAACCTAGACGAGCGGACAAATAGCGACTGACTAACGATCGAGTGGAGAGCATCAGCAGACGCATACTAGAGATCCTAGAAAAACGGGAGACCGATATGAGGGAAATAGAGAGGTTCTCACGTGAGGGATGCACAAGCCATGACGTCTGAGAGGGATCTAAAGGTAGGGTGAAAGATCGATCTGAGGGAGAGAAGGGAAAGAGAGTGAAGGGAGAAAGAGGGAAACAGGAGAGATGGAGTGAAGGAGGGAATCCCTCGATCCCCGAGAGCAGGGAAAGAGAGAGGGATAGCCTACGCCCGACCCTAGTTCTGAGGGACGCGAAATCGAGACATATATAAGAGGGATGATGGAAGCGGATACAGACGAGAGTGGAGATCTCTATGGGAGCGGAAAAGACCCTGATGTTGCTTATCGAGGGACAGTGACACCGGAGGGACGAAACCTGTGAGCAGTTCGGGAAAGAAGGGCGAGAGGGCTAGACGATGGGATAGGGAAAGAGAGATGATGAGGGAAGAGAGAGCGGAGAAAGAGAGATCGCGATTAGAAAGGATGGCGAGAGGAATGAGACTGCAGAGGGAAGATATGCGAGAGGGAACAGAGGGCGAGAGGGAAAGAGATGGTCGATGGAGCGAGATGAGGACGAGAGGATAAGAGGTGCGACGAGAGGACGAGAGATGCAGAGGGAAGAAGATGGCGAAACGGAAAGAGAGACGAGAGGGACAAGAGCAGCGAGGGAAAGAGATGATGGAGAGAGAGGAAAGAGACGAGGGGAGAGGGGAAAGAGATGAGGCGAGAGAGGAAGAAAGAGAAATGGCGAGAGGGAGAGAGAGATGGCGAGAGGGAGAGAGAGGGAAAGAGATGGCGAGATGTCGAGAGAGAGGGAAAGAGATGGCGAGATGGCGAGAGAGGGAAAGAGATGGCGAGAGAGAGGGAAAGAGATGGCGAGAGAGAGAGAGAGAGAGAGAGACATGGCGAGAGAGAGAGACATGGCGAGAGAGACATGGCGAGAGACATGGTGAGAGAGAGAGAGAACAAAAACATATCAAATAAAATGCTTCATAATGGTGAATGGGGTATTTGCGGAGTTACACTTCACGCGCCACCTTTCACATGCAGTAAATTGAGGGGAGAGGAGGGAGGATTGAATGGCAACTGTGTCCTTTACTGTGGTGTTTTGTCTTATTTTTCAAAGGGCAACGTCTGACATTTGCTCCTCCAGAGATGTAGCCGCATGCTTAAAATGTTCAGGAAGCTGTCAGGAAAAATAATATTTTATCCTGGATTACATTTGAAGGTTCAAAGTTTACACTAGAAGTTACTGAGCCTCCTGCATGCTGTTAGCATAACCCCTTCACTGCCAGAGCCCTGCCCTGTATAGGATGTGTTTTCTTTGGACATTAATGGCTTCTTTGGCAATGCATCGGATATTTAAATCCATCCGTGGGGCTCTGTTTTATGGGTTGGGTATCTCAGGGAGGGAAAACAACACAGAGATACAGCGCAGGGACTGCAGGAAAATGGGCAAATGGCAGTTTCAAAGAGTACAAAAAAAGAAAGAAAAATCAATTTACCAGTCACAGCATGGATCCCAGCTTAAACAAAAGACATTCAAAGTAGCCCTATACATCCATGCTAGGGGGCATTGAATCCTGCTTAAATTGCACTTTATAATGCATAGAGACTTTAATGACTTTACATGGGAGAAACTTATAAAAGAGAATTTTATAATACTTCGGCTACGTTTTGCATGAGCGAATGCACATTTAATGGGTTCAAGGTTAAAAGAAACTTTTGGTTCAAAGAGCTGGAAATAATACTTTTAGGACCTATTGCGATTATAATTTTTTTTGCCACGTTTATTAAATATTATGCAAATCGCTGCTGCAAGTTCCCTGCAGTTTGTTTGCTAACGATTTCCCACCGTTAATGAAATCTTTGCCGGGAAAGCCTGAAGGAATACTTTGTTCTTTTCAATAAGCAAGGTGTTTATTTTACCCCCGGTCACAATCAATTGTTGAAGGACGTTCTCTTCCCCCTCTCGCTCTGTGCCAGGCTCCTAAATCAGCCGGATCTATTTGTAATGCAGAAAGCGGACGTGATCACTCTCTTTTTTTCCATGCTGGCAATAGGGATGACAGAAAGGCCACTGAAACCTGGGCTGCGTCCTTTACACTGTCAGAGAACCAGCAGGTAAAACATGCAGACCCGAGTAGCGAGTGATACAGAATGGGACAGTTTAACGCCATAGAATACACGGGCCTGGCTGTGTGTACTAAGCGGTGCTATTCTGACACCTTGCGAGTGTCGGGAAAACACCTTGATGATCCGTTCACTCGAGCGGGTTGTAATCTGCCGCACGTTGTTGGAAGGTGGCCTATGGCTGCGGTGCTCAACTCCAGTCCTAAAGCTCACCGCCCCTCCCCCCTTCCAACAGGTCAGGTTTTATAGATATCCCAGCTTCAGCACAGGTGGCTTAATCAGTCCCAGCTTCAGCACAGGTGGCTCAATCAGAGGCTCAGCCTGAGCCTCTGATTGGGCCACCTGTGCTAAAGCTGGGATAGCCTGAAAACCAGACCTGTTAGAGGGGGGGGGGGAGGGCTTGAGGACTGGGAGTTGAGCGCCCCTGCTTCATGGGGTAGCCCTTCTTAGTAAGTATGAGCCATAGTACTTCTCATGCTGCGTTCCAGTTAGAAGCTCGCGCTAAGCGGGGGTTTGGTAAAGTTATGTTGGTCTAATATATATCTCTCTCTCATATATATATATAAAAATTAAAGTTGGACATCTTTTAGAAAGGAACGATATACCAAATAAGTAATCATGGGAAGGATGTTGTTTCAGGGAGTAATCAGATTCCAAATATTGGCAATCAGGAAGGAATTCATTTTCCCCTTATGAGATATCATTGGATATGACACTTGGGTTTTTTTGTTTACCTTCCTCTAGATCAATATGCTGTAAGTACGGATACACCCGGCAGCGCCTTTCATCAAGTGCACCAACACACGGTACAGTGACGGCGCTGATCACGCCTAAGGGGTGAGGGCTATAATTTGGGGACACTTATTTAGTAAAGTGCCCAAGGGCCTCATCAGGTACTGTGGACACGGCGTGGGTTGCACGGTGGTGGGATATGGCCCTGCGTGGCGAAGGTATAGCTGTAACCAGTAGCGTTACTATTTCCATTATCTGTTGCTTATCTATGTGTTATAGTAACAGTTATCATTATAATCTGCGTGATACTATTATTTGTTCCTGCACAGGGTTATCCCACCTAGTTAGGATCCCGTGCAGGTGGGGGCGATGTCACCTTTCGAACCAGGTACACCCCAGGCTCCCAGCGGCGGAGGTTCCGGCCTCCTGAGAGCCTCATGAAATGCACCACACACACCGTATACGCCTTATCTCTCAGGGGGTGGGGGAAAGTGCGCTACAACTGTGCTATTGTGTAACTGTGCAACTGTGTTCCATATGACCTCATATTTTATAACAAATGCATCTACTTTTTTATGATCAATAAGGCTGATGGAACTTGGCACAATGCAAGGAATAATTGATGACCATTATGCGCTGCTCAACTACACTGCAGCGGGCAAACATTTTATGGATAATGCCAACGATAAAGGGTGTTAAAATATATGAGGGTTCATCCATTATTATCTGGTACTTGATTTAAACCACAATCTGAGCAACACAAATGGCAAAAAAAATTAGAACCAGGCAAATAAAGTCAGCTCGATATTAAAGGAACCGTCCCAATTTTTCCTCAAACCTCTGAGTATAGTATAGATATTGTAGTATGGCATTGCTCCGTGTGAATTTTATGTTCCAACACAAACCAATTTCTTAACAAAGATCAGATAGAAGACCTTAGCAGTTACAACATATTCCACTTGCCAGCTTCTAATATAATTAATGCTGAAATATGTGGGTGGGCATCACGCAACTTTGCCGGGCATGTCATGTTTGAAAGGTATCCGGGGTTTTTAGAATCTTACTCTAATTTCCTTCTCGATAAGGGTTTGTGGAACTTGCTCGTCAGCTCGTGAAGTGTCACACCCCTGACAGTGGTTACATTATTTATTTGTGGGTCTACTACGCAGAACTGCCCCCTTAAAAAAAAAAGGAGTAACCTAAGCTACAGGAAAAACCTATCCCTCATTGTGTGCAAATAAAGTGATTTCAAACTCACTGCTGAAAAGGGAAGCTAGTCTCCTTCTGACGACAAGACATTAATTATTTTCTGCAAACAAATATTTGTACCTCCTCTGGCATCTTCAAGGGCAGTTCCTGGGTCGAGACCTATTTATAAGATATAGCTACAGTAAGCCAATGGGTTTATTTCTTCCAAGCCAATAAGGCACCTGCCTCTGCAATGCTGTATGTTTATCTCTGCAATAATGGTGGTCTTTCCATCTTCCCCATTTTCTATAGGTTGCATTTAATATACCTACATCATGTGTTCAAGGTTATGTATGTATTGTATATCTGTATTTATATACAGTAGCTCCATCCTTGTACATAGCGTGTCAGAGTAGTAATATACGTGACATAATAATATAATTCATAATGGTAATAGATGTGCATGAATACAATCCACACAATGATAAGTAATTAGCTACGTTGCCAGTCGATCCGTTCTCCTGTGATCGATCGGCGAAGATTCACTAAATGGCTGTCAGTGCAGCAGAAGAGGACCAAAGATGCAAAGTTCTGTGGGGAAGATCATGTGACCAGGCAGTCACCCAATTGGTGCACTGCTAGAGAGAGGGCAGGGCTCAAAAAGGGGTGTGCCAGAGCCTGTTTCAGAAGAGGAAGGGGATGTGACTTTGTAAATGGTGACTATATAGAAACAAAAATTGCTTGTCATTCAGAGTTGGAAAAAAAAAATGCTACAAGTATTTTCTCGTAGCACAGAACTGATTTATAAAAAAAATAAACACACATATAGGATATTGCTTGATCTGCACCTTTAAGTTAGATGGGCTCAGCCTTGTGCTCATGCGTTATCATCTTTATGGTTGTTTCCTAATACAGACATACCCCACTTTAAGTACACTCGCGGGTAAGGACATATCGCCCAATAGGCAAACGGCAGCTCGCGCATGTGCCTGTCAGCACGTCCTGAACAGCAATACCGCCTCCCTACCTGTACCGAAGCTGTGCGCAAGCGGGGAAACTATAGAGCCTGTTACACATGCGTTATTTACATCAGTTATGCACGTATATGAGGATTGCCGTACAGTACATGCATCAATAAGTGGGGAAAAGGTAGTGCTTCACTTTAAGTACATTTTCACTTTACATACATGCTCCGGTCCCATTGCGTACGTTAATGTGGGGTATGCCTGTATAGGATAAGTTTCATAGCTTTGAAAACGGATGTCCAAAAGCAGAACTGTGAAATGAACAATAACAGGTGTTATGGGAAATGTAAATTACAGCCTTTTTTTTGCTTAGTATTTAGATTGTGAACTAAGAGACTAATTCGATATGTCTCGGAGTGGCCGATCGCTCCATGTTCATCCACTTCAGGGATTATTGACTCAGCCCTTTAAACGAATGGAGAGAACAAGCAGCAGCTTTTCAAAAACGGCCGTGATCCCTGATGAGTTAAATAATCACAATGAATAAAATGCATGTGCATTTAGGGGGAAATTCCCACAGCGGTGAGGAGTGGTATAGCGCTCAATCAATCCCATTCAATGTCAGTAGCGCTGGATGGGGTGTGATACCCTACGTCGCGGAACCACGCAACAAAGTACCCAACTGCCTTCCTATTGTGCATGTTAGGAAGGCAATATACCTGTGCGCTCGCTTCATCAGTACTAACATTTGTGAGGTAGTGTAAGGCTAGGTCCCCAGTGGCTGCTGCGGCGCGCGCTACAGCATGCGTGCTGCACACTAGACTCAACCCTCTTTGGCGCGGCAGCCGAGCATTGGCCACTTCACGGCGGCGGTTCAGCCAATGAGGGCGAAACCAGCCGCGTGACGTCATGGCCGCGCCCCCGGCCACCACCCACCACGCCCCCCCCCCCAGTCGCGAGTGATCTGAAGTCCATCAGATCGCTCGGCTGGAGGAGGAGGGGAGCGCCGGGAGGCGATCCGTCGCGCACACTGGGGCCGTAGCCGTAAGAGGATGCGCATGTTGCACATGGATTGCATGAAAACAATTCAAAAGGAAACAGTGACAGACCAGGTCATGTGCATTAAACGCCTGGATATATTACAACAATCATAGAAATGTTTCACATGAATTGGCAGAGTGAGGGGGATGTCCTAAACGTCAGGTGGCAGTAGTAGGAGATTGGGGGGTAGGGGAACGGGGGAGAGATCTTCCGAGGAGTTTGAGTGTTCTGAAGGTCCTGAGTTACCCGGGGCAGCTCTTGGAGGAGGTGATCCTGCTGGCACCAACAGCTGAGAGTATTGGATCTACAGTAGGAGAAGAGCGCAGACAAAGGGAATCCCATTGGAGGTCCCTTTGTCTGCGTTCTTCTCCTAGATCCTATTGTGGATGTCCCTACCACCCCAGAAGAAGCTGTGGTTATGGAGAAACATATGTAGGGCAGCGTCCTCATGCTAAGACGTCATCTCTGACCCAACCAGTCACAGGGTCTGAGATTAGCAGTGGAGAACCTTTAGCGTACCTGCAGGACGCCCTCTCCCTCTGGTATCCGCCAATTGGTAACTGCTACTGTGCTTGAGCTCACCCGCTGCAGGAGAATCAGCTAGCTAGATTACCGATTACGGTATATAGGACAGCATCAAGTTACCAAACAGGCAACATTGTGAAGCCAAGTTATTTAAAAGTTATCCACTCTTCAATTTCATATATCAGTCTCTCACCACATTAAGCAGTCACAGGGCTGCTCTCATTAGCTTTGTCCACTTGCTATTTGTCAGGCAACTCATCCAGTCCGGCTCACACTAGATCTGCGAAGAGCAATATCCTGTATAACAGTTGTGGAGTTTTTTTCTAAAGCAGCTAGCACCAAAGTACATACCAACCGCAGGGGCGTTAACTCTTACTTAGGAATCACATGCGCTCTTAGAAACAACCTGTGTTAAGTAGGGTTGCCAGGTGGCTTCTCCAAAAATACTGGACACAATGGTGAAAGATGCGACGCGCTCAAAATACACACACGCACGCAACACTCATTTGCGATATGCGCTCAAAACACACGCACGCTTGATACACACACTTGACACCACACACGCTTCTCCATGCGGTTTCCTCCTCCATGGCCACTCCTCCAGGCTTTTGACACCTCCTCCTGATTGGCTGCATTACCCAGCATCAGTCCATCTGGATGGAGGAAGCTGCCTATCCCCCTAGTAACAGCACTGCTCTCTCCCTGCTCGGGGAAATCCCATGGCCCCCCAAGCCGGTCAGGTCACTATGTCCAGAGAGGTCATACCAGTGTAGCGCTGCTTCCCCCCCTTTGGCAGATTTACTCTGGCTACAGGTCAGTGTGGTGTTAGATACCTGTTTGATTCAGGAGCGGCTAAGCTTCCTCAACTCCTCCCCAGCCCATAACGGGGCTGGAGACATAGGTCTCTATCCCCTGAATGGTGAACCTGGACTAACTAACTTTACATGCTTCCTCCCTAAGGCACAGGAGGGGGAGGGTACTAGGTCTGCACCATTATTGGCTGGACACAGACCTAGTTCCACCTCCACACCCTGTCACTCAGAAAGGCTGCTGGAGGAGGGGAAAACCCAAGATGACAGTCTGTTATAGCCTACATCTATCAGGGCTTACATAACAGGGGGGCAGTAGAATAGTCAACCCTACCATGGCTACACCAGTATACGCATACATGCCCATTATTACCTCTAATATTTTACTGGAAGATTGTCCAAATACAGGACAGTCCGGTTCAATACCGCACACCTGGCCACCCTTTCTTAGGAATCACATGCGCTCTTACAAACAGCCTGTGCTATTTGCCTAAAATGCAATTTAGAGTCTGAAAAATACTATTTGGGCCCCCAAGAGCCCACTTAGTAGTTCTAACGTTAAGGGCATTTGTCTCTATAGCAAGTGCGCACTTTTCTGCCCAGCCAACACTGAGAAACATAGCAACATCAGATCCATCGACCCTGTATTAACAATCATTTATGTCAGAACTTGGGCAACCTACCCGGAAGCTATCCAACACTGCACATTGTTATAAAGGGCTGAAGCAGGGGGTCTCCGGAGCTAAACGCCATTAGTTTCAGCTCCGGTGACCCCCCGCTTCTGGAGATACTTACCTGCAAAGTAGGTGCCGGGGCAGGGCTTTAAAGTTTAAAGCTCCCGCATCACAATGATGCACCGATGATGTCACACCTTCCTATTGGCCCACAAAATACTAAATCTTTGAACATCGGCCATTACGTGATCCCCCGACAGCCGATGAGCTGCTACCGGCACCGCATTTAGAGTTAAGTGTCTCCAGGAGCAGAGGGTCCCTGAAGCTGAAATTAACAGGGTTCAGCCCCGGTGACCCCCTGCATCAATTCTATAGCAACAACGAAGCAAAAAACCAGCAAGCAATGCATCCTGAAGTGCTGCGTTAAAATATAAACTCTGCAAAATCACTTCCCTGCAAAGTATGAGGTGTCAAAAAAAGGGAAGTAAAGTCGATGTGTCAAGCAAAATATATATGTTATGACCCGAGACAATGGAGCAGACCTTTAACTAGAAAGTAATCCATACTAAGAATGGTCACTTAGAAATGCACTATTTATTTTGTGTGTGTTTGAGCTGTAGCTTTCAACTTTCATGTTTAAGACTAAGCACACACCGCCATCTCGTGGAAACGTTTATATGGCATTCTGTATAACATTATAAATTAGGTGTACACCGTCACATACTCATTACTCATTACTAGGGATCCCACTTTTCGGTATTTCTTTTCTGGTAAAATGAGTGTTTTAATTTTTCTTGTTTTTTTTTTTTTTTTCTGGTGTTTTCGTTTGATTATAAAAATAAATCTGTGTTTATCGGTGAAAAAAAAATAATGAAAGAAACGCGACAGAAATGTGAATGTGCGCTATTTTACAGTTTCTCTATTTCTCGTGTGCTGTCTTTGGGGTAGAGCCACAGATTACATTTTTTTTGCGTAATGTTATCGACATTTTACGTATCGATATCCGTGACGCGCATCCCCAAAGGTGCGTTTCCCCATCCCCATGTTATGGCGTTCACCTGAAAAATAATGGATCGATACAATTTTACGGTCGTGTTGCTTACTCATAGGTAAAGTGCTCATTAACATATCATTTGCCTAACAGAGATCTTCAGACCTCCCGTTCATGTTGGCACATGGGAATAGCGCGATGATATTCAACACCTTACAAAAAAGGTGGCATACCTACATCCAGACCCGATTATCAGTGTGTTATTTCTACAAGGAAAAGTGAAGTGTTACCCACATGAGTGTAGGACTCTTATCATCACATGTGTAAGATATAGATAATATACATGGATATGAAGTTGTGTTATTTTCAGGTAATAAACCTTACTATGCTTTGTAATGATTAAAGGGAATGTAGGATACGGTTGTGTGGCCTACTATTGTATGTAAAATTGAGTGAATCAAGTATGGGAGTTGTTGCAGAGTACACGCAACTACACATACGGGGTCTCTTGACAAGGCTTATTTATTTAGCCTTAAAAAATACAGCACACAAAACAAAATAGCTTCTCTTCAGCAGACAAAACAAAATAGCTTATCTTCAGCAGACAAAACAAAATAGCTTATCTTCAGCATGGCAAACAAAGCAGTTTATTTTCAGCATGCAGGACACAACAGTTCATAAACCATGTACTTTGCAAACAGACCTTATATCAGTAATCTCTTCAGTAACTCACTCCTGTCTCCTGACCAGCTAGGCTGCATGTGTGCACATCCTGGGGGTTTTTAACACACCTTGATTAGGCAGCTGGGATCCAACTAATTGTCATAAGCTTCCCAGCTGAAGTTAACCTCATCACTGCTGTACTGCAGACTAAACATATGTCTGCCAGGCATACAGCTGGTGGTTTTTATTTACCCTGTCACAGGAGTACAATATTGTTTTTACATATGAGAACAAGAATTACCAAGACCCTGAAGTTGGTAAAATATTTTAATCACACTGTTAAATCCCTGTGTGTGACAAAACAAAAACTTTTTTTAACAATATATTCATAAATTAAATAACTATATATCCAGAAACAAAAATTCAGCACCTCTTTTTGGCATGGGTGCATTCTCCGCCACACCTCAAAATCTGCACACGGGGTGTCGTTGGCATGGGCATCTCATCGGATAGTGGAGGAGTTTCACCAATAATGAAACCACCTCCATGGAGGCACTGGGTGTTGGATAGGTCATGGATGTTCTCCAGGCCCTGCTGGATTGCCCAGGTGAGGCCATGAATGGAGGAAGCTCTCTGGCACAGCTGTGCTGGCGCGTGGTTTGGGTGGTGACGCAATTGTTGCTCTGTGGTGCTTGCTCCATGCATCGGAAGGTCAGCTCTATGCGCTCTGCCGTGGCCTCAATATGGCCAAGCTGGGCCGTGATGTCTTTGAATTCCAGCAGCTCTCTCTGGTATGCCATCAGTTGGACATGAGACAGGGGTGGAGTCTGGCTCCTCGGTGCAGCCGGGGTGGCTTGACAGGTAGCAGCGGGTGCAGCCTGGAGGACAGCTATGGGAGTAGCTACAAGGGCAGCAGCGCATTCAGCTTGGACAGCTGGAGGGGCAGCAGTTGGATCAGTGCTTGGGACCCAGAATAGGATGTTTGGCCGCAGACACTTGGCCGCTACCAAATCACCACCGGCGCTCTGCTGCCAGGATAACTCGCCGCTGGTCACTTCCAGCAGGAAATGGAAAAATGTGTCCTGGCTCGGCGCACGCACAGTCTCACTCACAAATACCGGCGGAGGCGCAGCGGCTGGGCGGAAGTGCCCTGGGGTTGGGGAGATCTGCGGCTGCGTTCCCAAATGCTGGGGTCAGTGATGGAGAGATTTGCGACTGGGGAGATTCTCTGAGTTGGAGGACATTTAAAAATGGTGGCTGGCAGCGAGGTGACCAGTGGCGAGTTGTCCTGGTGGCAGAGCATCTGTGGCAATTTTGTCACGGCCAAGTGGCCGCGGCCAAACGTCATAGACAACCTGGGACTTAACCCGTGACCTCTGTCAGGAAGAGGTTCACCGTCCTTTTCCTCCTCAAGGGGCTCGACAACCTCAGGCACTGGCCATCTGCGGGATGGTCCTGAGAAAGAAATACATCATATCATCAAAAACATTCATACAGAATGTGGGTACATGTAAGCACATACATACAGAACGTGGGTACATGTAAGCACATACATACATACAGAATGTGGGTACATGTAAGCACATACATACAGAATGTGGGTACATGTAAGCACATACATACAGAACGTGGGTACATGTAAGCACATACATACATACAAGAATGTGGTACATGTAAGCACATACTACCGAATGTGGGTACATGTAAGCACATACAACAGAAGTGTGTACATGTAAGCACATACATACAGAACGTGGGTACATGTAAGCACATAATCACACATCAGAACGTGGTACAAGTAACCTACATACAGAATGTGGGTACATGTAAGCCACATACCTACAGAACGTGGTCATGTAAGCACATACATACAGAATGTGGGTACTGTAAGCACATACCATACAGAACGTGGGTACATGTAAGCACATACATACAAACGTGGGTACTTGTACCACATACACAATAACAAACGTGGGTACTTGTAAGCACATACATACAGAATGTGGGTCATGTAAGCACATACATACAGAATGTGGGTACATGTACACATACATACAGAACGTGGGTACAGTAACACATCATCAGAACAGTGGGTACATGTAAGCACATACATACAGAACGTGGGTACTTGTAAGCACTACCACATACAGAACGTGGGTACTTTAAGCACATACATACAGAATGTGGGTACATGTAAGCACATAACCATACCAGAATGGGTACATGTAAGCACATACATACAGAACGTGGGTAATGTAAGCATCCATACAGAACTGTGGGTACATTAAGCACATACATACATACAGAAGTGGTAGACATGTAGCAACATACTACCGAAAACGGTGGGTACTCATGTAAGCACATACATACATACAGAACGTGGGTACATGTAAGCACATACATTCATACAGAACGTGGGTACTTGTAAGCACATACACACATACAGAACGTGGGTACATGTAAGCACATACATATACAGAACGGGGGTACATGTAAGCACATACATACAGAACGTGGGTACATGTAAGCACATACATACAGAACGTGGGTACATGTAAGCACATACATACAGAACGTGGGTACTGTAGAGCAACATACATTCAACAACGTGGGTACTTTAAGCACATACACAATACAGAATGTGGTACATGTAGACACATACATAGCAAAACGTGGGGTACATGTAGACACTACATACAGACGTGGGACAATGTAAGCATCACCATACAGAACGTGGGTACATGTAAGCACATACATACAGAACGTGGGTACATGTAAGTACTGTGACAAACGCCCCTCTTTTGTAGTGCTGACGTCTGTCTGGGTTCTTCCCGACACAGTCTTCTAGGGTTAATTATACAACAAACAGGATCATTCAAAGTATTATGCTGCTTAACTCAGGCTTCTGCCTGCTTTATTTTCATCCAAGTAAGGTACTGCAGCTTTAACATGTGAAGGTTAGAGGTACTCAGATACTTTCATTCAGCAGTTCACACATTTCAGTGTTACAATATTTCCCACACTGTTATTTCAAGAAATAAAACCAAAATCATATAAGCAAATCCTATCCCTTTCAGGGATCTAACTACACATCAGAATCAGTCTCTCTAACAGCTGCTGGCCAACTAAACTGGTTCCCCAGCTTAAAACAATGCTCTCTCATTTAGGGACACCAGATACAGCACAGTCTTTTAGCAACAGCAGTAATCATTTGTTTTGTCTTATCTGTTCGTGGAGTCCAGGCAAATCCTGTGGTACTGTGATACGTGGAGAGGCCGTCAACCTCGATACTGGATGCAGGAGAGTAGCGACACCCCCAGCCCCCAGGCTCCAAGGAGAGAGAGTGAAATGCAAAACCTCTCTGCTCTAAATACCTGTGCATGTGATTAGAAGAGCAGGTGAGGGAGAACTAGAGCCATTGTAATCTGTGGTCTGGATTTTCCATCCAGCTGCCTGCGTTAATGTGAAGCTGTGGAACGGATCATTTTTAGCTATTCCTGCACTTTCTGCTCTAAAATGGGGCAGAAAGCTGCCTAAC
>CM071577.1:17259684-17327466 GCA_036426205.1 Ascaphus truei
GAAGGGGGAGAAAGTGGCGCAAAAGTTGTGTGGAGCAATAACATTTAGAGAGTTAGCTCTAATTTTCAAGAATGTCTTGGGCAGCAAGTTGCATTAAGTACTTTAAAAGTGACTATTTCTAATGGCAACCTTCAGAAGTCTAGAGTGCATTTAGATAGGAAGATGATTTGGGGACACGGGTAAATAGGTGAAGCAGTGGGGTGATTGTTAGAAGAGCAACAAGATTCTTCAGTGAACCTTAAAATTATAAGCAGTTTGCTGAATGCTGATGGTGAATCTTGGGCATTAGGTGGTGGGTACCATGGGGGTTTAGATACCTTTCATAAGATGATTAATCAGTAAACAATCTCTCAACATCCCTCTCCCCCAACACAGTCCCTACCTGTGGAGAAGGGGGGGGGGGTCAGTCCTGGTGGCAGATGCCAGAAGTTGGGACTGACTTTCGGGCCAGACCGCTGGAGTGGGTCCTGCCCCCGCCCCCTCACCCTCTACTGTTGCCGCCGCCGACCTAGCCGCCTTCATCATCACGCTACCTCCTCCGCTGTAATCCGACTGTCCTCCTGCATCCCTTAACCCTCTGAGCCCAGGGCAGCTGCCCCCTTGCCCAGGGCCGCCAACAGAAATCATGGGGCCCGGGACAAATTAAAGGAGCAGCCCCCCCCGAACCCATAGCGCAACTACCACGAAAAAATATTTTTTAGCGCACAATTTTTACTTAACTGTTTTCTTATTGTGATACAGAAAAAAACATTACAATGCAACCTGTTTATTTTTATATTTTCAACAAAAGACATGTGACTGCCTGGGTGGGTGAATGACAGTAAAATGACAGTTGGGTGAATGGCAGTGGGTGGGTTGGTGGGTGGGTGAATGAATGACAGTGGGTGGGTGAATGAATGACAGTGGGTGGGTGAATGAATGAATGACAGTGGGTATGAATGAATGACCGTGGGTGGGTGGGTGAATGAATAAATGACAGTGGGTGGGTGGGTGAATGAATAAATGACAGTGGGTGGGTGGGTGAATCAATGACAGTGGGTGGGTGGGTGAATGACAGTGGGTGGGTGGGTGAATGAATGAACGGTGGGTGGTGGGTGATGAAGAATGACGGTGGTGGGGTGGTGCGTGGTGGGAATGAATGACAGTGGGTGGGGTGGGTGAATGAATGACAGGGGGGGGGTGGGTGAATGAATACAGTGGTGGTTGGGTGTGGTGAGTGAAGACAGTGGGTGGTGGTAAGAAGACAGTGGGTTTGAATGGGAGCAGTGGGGTGGGTGGTGTGAATGGGAGACAGTGGGTTTGAATGGGAGACAGTGGGTGGGTGGGTGAATGGGAGACAGTGGGTTTGAATGGGAGACAGTGGGTGGGTGGGTGAATGGGAGACAGTGGGTGGGTGGGTGACAGTGGGTGGGTGACAGTCAGTGACAGTCAGTGACTGGATGGGAGACAGTGGGTGGGTGACAGTCAGTGACAGTCAGTGACTGGATGGGAGACAGTGGGTGGGTGACAGTCAGTGACAGTCAGTGACTGTGCGGAGAAGTGGGTGGATGAGTCAGTGACAGTCAGTGACTGGGTGGGTGACAGCACGTGACTGGGGGGAGGTGAGGTCAGTGACGGGTGGGTGACAGTCAGTGACTGGGTGGGTGACAGTCAGTGACAGTCAGTGACAGTCAGTGACAGTCAGTGACTGGGTGGGTGACAGTCAGTGACTGGGTGGGTGACAGTCAGTGACTGGGTGGGTGACAGTCAGTGGACTGGGTGGGTGACAGTCAAGTGTCTGGGTGGAGTGACAGTCATGAGGGTGGGTGACAGTCAGTGACAGTCAGTGACTGGTGGTGGTGACAATCAGTGACAGTCAGTGACTGGGTGGGTGACAGTCAGTGACAGTCAGTGACTGGGTGGGTGACAGTCAGTGACAGTCAGTGACTGGGTGGGTGACAGTCAGTGACAGTCAGTGACTGGGGGGACAGTCAGTGACTGGGTGGGTGACAGCAGTGACTGGTTGGGGACAGTCATGACTGGGTGGGTGACAGTCAGTGCCTGGGTGGGTGACAGTCAGTGAGCTGTGTGGTGACAGTCAGTGAATGGGTGGGGGTGACAGTCAGTGACTGGGTGGGTGACATCGGTCAGTGAATGGGTGGGTGACAGTCAGGTGACTGGTGGGTGACGTCAGTGATGGGGTGGTGACAGTCATGTGACGGGGTGGTGGACAGGCAGTGACTGGGGGGGTGACAGTCCGTGAATGAGTGGCGTGGTGAAAGTCAGGGAACGGCAGCGAAAGGCAGTGGGTGACAGTCAGTGACTGGGTGGGTGACAGTCAGTGACTGCGTGGGTGACAGTCAGTGACTGCGTGGGTGACAGTCAGTGACTGCGTGGGTGACAGTCAGTGACAGTCAGTGACAGTCAGTGACAGTCAGTGACAGTCAGTGACAGTCAGTGACAGTCAGTGACTGGGTGGGTGACAGTGACTGGGTGGGTGACAGTCAGTGACTGGGTGGGTGACAGTCAGTGACTGGGTGGGTGACAGTGACTGGGTGGGTGACAGTCAGTGACTGGGTGGGTGACAGTGACTGGGTGGGTGACAGTCAGTGACAGTCAGTGACTTACCTTGACCGGGTGGGTGCAGCTTGCTGCCGGACGCTTCCCCCTCCTGCCCCCGATATCCCCGCGGCAGCTGCCAGGGACGGGAGGTGGGCTTAGGGGGTGCACGGGAGGTGGACTCGAGGGACGTTGGGAGCGGGGGGTAAGCAGGCTGCAGGAGGAGCAAGTACTTCACCCTCCGTCCCACGTTGGGAGCGGGGGGGGGCGGGCCGACCGCAGTCATGCCAGGTCGGAACACAGGAGATCAGACAGAAATCTAGGTAAGGCACAACCCAAACGCAGCAGGGACAGGGATGTGGAAACACAAGGCTACCATGAACTATGCTCAGCCAAAGAATGAAGGGAACAGCTGAGCATAACTGAAGGGATGTGACCAATGAGACGGGGTGGAGTGGAGGAGCGGCCTCTGCGGAGGCAGGGATAGGCTAGGAGGTGCAGGAGACAGGTGGGAGTGATAATGAAGGTTGACCCGCAGCTGAGGAGCGGTGCACGCGTGTCACATGTGCGCGCCACGCATGGCAGATGTGCGTTTCAAGTGGGGGCGGAGCCAAGCTCCGTGGAAACATTGGAAGTTCTCTGTGGGCACGCGTGCGCTGTAAGAAGCGCGGAGGTTTGTGCAGCAGCAGGCAAGGAAGGAACATGCCGCGGGGGGCGTGCTCCCCGATTCCTTACAGACGTCGAGTTAGAAGCAGGGGAACCTGGCTTAAAAACTGTTGTCAACTCCTTGTGACCTTGGGCATGTCACTTAATCTCCCTGTGCCTCAAGCACCAATAACATATATTGCAAAATCATCTGTGCAGGGACTGTGACTGTAACATTCCTGTGTACCATGCTCCTTATCTCACACTATGCTGTAATTGGGATGCACTTTGAGTCCCAGTGGGAGAAAGTGCTATATAGAAAAATAGATTGGAGGGGTTATATTATTGGTCTCACAGTTGGAGGTTGGGGACTGGTCTGTTCTGCCCAGGTAGTGAAATGGGGAGGTGTGTGAGGGGTCCAACCGGAAGCGCCCTTGGGTCAGGGGCAAGTGTGGCAGGGCTAGGCGTTTGCTCCGAATATGAACCCAGGGTAATGTGAACCATGAGTACCCATTGGGTCATGTAGCGGCGGTGGCATGGATCATGATCCAGCTGGTGGGGCTCCTTTCTGACCAGGTCCAGGAATTAATTTTTGATTAATTAAAGTCTGTGACCATATTTACCCAACTAAGATTTTTGTGCTTATTTTTGATGGTAAGGAACAGTATGTCGTTAGTTGAGGGTGCAAAGGTTAAGTGACTTGCCCAAGGTCACAAGGAACTGACCCCGGGATTCAGGCCCCCCTGCTTCAGACTCAGCGCCTTTGCTTTCTGAGCCGCTCCTTCTCTGTGCTGTCTCCAATACTGCATGCGTGACCCATCAATCAGCATTGACAAGCCTCACACCTGCCAAATAAACACCTCAAAACTGCTCTGCCCTCTTTTTGTCCCAATAACCAAAACTCCCAGGCAGTGGTAACAGAATAAGAAATACTTAGGCTGCGGTCCCAGTAATGTCTGTGACACGCGCGCCCGGCGGGGGGGCGGCGCGTGCACAGCGCTAACCGCGATCTGCGAGGAGAGGGATTCTTGCGACGGGAGGGGGCGTGGTTGGGGATTTGCGCGGGCGTGGCCATTACGTCACGCGGCTGGTTCGCCCTCATTGGGTGAACCGCCGGTGGGGGCGTGGCCACGCCTCCATCGCTAGGAGTTTGGAAAAACCTTGCAATACGGCGCGGCTGCACCTTCTGCGTGACGGTGTGTACTGGGCCCAGACCCATTGAGGGGTGGTGCTTACACGCACAGTGCACGCCGCGCCGTGCGCACAGGCAGTTACTGGGACCGCAGCCTTATTACGAGACGCGAGCTACTGTACTACAGCGCAGTTACTTTAACGGCAAGGTAAAAATATCTTTAAAGGAGTAGTTGTAGCTGTGCATACGGTAGCAAAAGTTACAGTGTTAAACACTATTGGGTTAATGTTATGACGTGTAATGCACTCCCACCCCCCACATCCCTATACACCATATACCGTAGTATTATTTTAATCCTTTTTCCATGTTCCCAGATGGCCCTGTAGGAGACGAGCGCAGAGGTAAAACCAGGGAGACGTAGATTTGGGGGAAATAAACATTGGCTTTTATTTAGCCCGTATCTTCCAAAAACAACCCAGCTTTAAGGCAGCACACAAATAAACATAACAGCTGATCCCTTTGTAAGAGCTGACTCACATTCCCCAGTCAGTATCTGCAGGTTGGGAGGCAAGCCCTCTTCCCAACCTCTGAATCAAGGTCCAAAGAAGTACCTGTTATCAGGGGCTCTTTCCCTGAGTCTGGGTTGGTGTCCATGGGGTGCACCCTGTGGCAGGTTCCAGGGTCTGATGTTCCCTGGGATCTCTCTCTGACAGCAAACACTTCCTTAGTGCTAGAGAGATCCCCTGCCGTTTAAGCCCGAGGCTTTTCTACCTGACTGATGAGCCAGGTGGGGACTGACTAATTGTCTGTAGCTGCAATTAACCAGCTCCCTGCTGGACTCATCAGCCAGATACAGGCTTTCTATTTGGAGAAAAACACAAAAAACAGCGCACAACGCTTATAGTGCATTAAATAAAATATTGTTCGGTTACACAGTACAAGGTAAGTATTCTGTGTACATCAAGGATGAATTAAAACAGCATTTCAAGGGATATTGTTACCCAAGCGCCAACCGACAAGACCAGGTCTCTCCAGCAAGATGTCATCTGGTGTTCCACAGGTTTATACTGCCAGATCTTGAGTTGTCACACTGGTGCCCTTGGGTGGTCTGTGGTAGGTCTGTGGTTTCGTCGCCGGTCCTGTTCCACACGTAAAGTGTAATACAGGTGAGGGTGTCCCAATAATACAGTTCTACTGCTAGATGGTTGTGAGGGATCCGTTAGTGGGAGCAGTGTACTGGCGGTGGTTCCCTGCATGTCTGCATCCGACCGCCTCTCCGTCTAACAGTCAGTGACGTCACTCGGCAGCGACACCGTGTATCACACGCCCCCCTCCCCCGCTCGGTTCTAGCGTCAAGTGACATCATGTTGCCATGGCGACGCGTCGCTGGAAAGTTAAGGTATTAAGGTAAAGTAAAGTTACACAGGCCTCGCGCGATCCCTGGCATTTCATTTAAATACCTTCTGGGAAACGTGGGGCCTCTGTAGGCGCGACCGCCCACAAAATCCACCCAGTTTGCGCACTGCTGCGATACACGAAACACATTGGTCAAATGTGGAAAAATAACGTTTTTATTACCAAAATATTTCCAATCCACTCCAACCACTCACTAACATCCCAGCCGCATAATCCCCCACACTACACCCCCAACTCATTTACAAGCCCCCTCCCCCCGCATTAAACACCAAGCCTTCCACTAACCTCGCCCCCTATGGAAACAGGCAGCCTGTGTATGTGACTGCCCTGGCAGTCTGCTGTCCCAGCCCAGTCTGTGTTACTTAATTTACAGGTAACAGGAAAGGGGTACTGCAAGCCAGGGAGGGGTTGAGCACCCCTGGTGTACACTACCTGACTGTAAGGATATGCTGTATGTTTTGCAGCCGCCTGATCCGGCGAAGGACTAGCTCTTCAGAATTAAAGATTTAAAGCCGCCGTTCAATAAAAAAAAATTATATTTATTTTCCATTTTTAATATGTGCATCAATACAATCCACACAATAAGTCATTAGCTAAGTTGCCGATCGATCCGTTCTCCTGTGATCGATTCGGCACAGGCGTTCATTAAATGGCTGTCGGTGCAGCAGAAGAGGACCAAAGATGCAAAGTTGTGTGGAAGATCATGTGACCAGGCAGTCACTAGATATAATTGGTACACTACTAGACAGAAAGCAGGGCTCAAAAAGAGGTGTGCCAGAGCCTGTTTCAGAAGAGGAAGGGGATGTGACTTTGTAAATGGTTTCTATAGAAACAAAAAATGCTTGTTATAATATAATACATTACAAATGTAATTCAGTGTTGTTTAAAAAAAATGCTACACGCATTTTCTCATACTGTAGTACAGAACTGATTATTAAAAAAAACAAAAAAACATGTAGGATATTGCTTGGTCTGCAGCTTTAAAAAACAACTCGTAAAACGAACACTCACCTCTATTGTCCGCATGCTGCTAATGGAGCAATATCAGACACCGTGCTCCAAACAATAATAGGCGTCCAGCCCGTCACCGTTTGGACGGGGGGTAATTAACCAGTGAAAATGGAGGAACGGGCGCTCATCCCATGGAACCTTCATAAAAGTGCCGTAAACTCAAAATAAACCTTCCTTGACGTAGGAATGACATTGAAAGGGGAACACGGAAGCGCAATTACAGTATAGGTCAGGGTATTGAAAGAAAAACTTGCCATGGACCGTTACCAGCCAGAGATGACCTACGTGAAACTCCAACCCCAACTGAAACACCCTCCTGGTGAAGCTGTACCCGTGGCAGGGGTGGCTGTGGTGTACCGACAGCACATCCGTAATCGGTGCAGACACTGCTGCTGCCACGGTCATCTTTACGCTTTTCTTTTCCATTTCTGTGTTTCCATATTATGAGACACACAAGGAGTGCATTGAACGCGTGCATGCGTGTCACGGCTGGTGGGACAGCCGTCTAAGCAGGCATGTCAGCACACATTTAAAAGATTTGCTTTTTGACGGAACTCATTTTAATGACACAGCGGGACACTTTGCCTAACAATGTTGGTTCAGGCATTAAGGTGTTGGTGCAAACAAAGCAAATCAACAGGAGTGCTAAGCACCATTATGTTTACATTCTGAGCAATCTCACACCTTCCAAACAAACACCTCCCATCCTTGCTCTGCCCTTTACTTGATCCCAATACCTCCCCAAAGACTAGAATGTGATGTAGGTCTGTGGTGGCAAATGTTGATGGTGTGTTCTATTTTGACTGGTATATCCAGTACGACTCTCTCCTGGAAATCTGGTTAATTCTATCCCCCCTCTCCAGGATGACCGTGGACATTCAATCGCTTGGCATTTGAGACATATAGGGTTCTGATTATGTTTTAGATGGAAGTGGTTTAAAACATTATGGGTGGTGTAACAGGGACTTATCTCTGTTAAAGCAACTTGCCTCTAATCCAGTAGTGTGCTGGTTAATTGCTGCTGTGCAATCAACCAACTCCACCTGCCTAATCACAGCTTTGTCAGAAAAGGCCTGCTCTGAGACACAGGAAGAGGATTCCGTAGTCTCATAATTGGGGCTGACACAGGAAGGACAAATGTCTTGAGCTGCAAAGAGACTGTAGGCTGACAACAAGACAAAGGGGGACAAGATTTCGAAACCTGGATCCAGATATTTCTATAGCACACAATGCTGCGGACCCAGGAGAACAGAGAAGCCTTCCCCTACAGCTACAGATACGACTTTCTTATGGGACTGTTGTGTATCTGTATAAATGTATATATATTTGGGGCTGGTAATTAGCTTAGCTAACCACCCAGTTAGAGAGGGCTGGACTACATGTGTAGATATTCTCCAAAGTGGAGTAGGTTTTCTTTTGCTTATTTTGAATGCTTTTGCTGTGTTAAAGGGACAGGCGCAATAAAGCCTTACTTTAGTTTCACTTTAAATTGTTTCCATTGTGTATCTCTGCACACGTCTCTTACAGGTGGTCAGACTTTTTCTAATATTATAGATGTGTTCCCCTAGTCTTCTTTGTAAGGGTCTGCAATTTCTATCAGCATACTGCATGCCACAGGGGCATTCTATTAGATATGTTACAGAGCTCCTTTATACAATTTATAGGAGATCTAATCTCATACTGTTTCTGGGTAATATTCGATTGAAAGAATTTTGTAATTGAACTGAACTGGCAGGTCGTACATTAGGAGCAAGTGAAGAAGCCTTTAATAGGACTGTTGCCCTGGTTTGACTGACATTTATGACTTATTGGACAAGGAGAAAGTTTATTTTAAAGATTTGCTGCCTTTCTGAAAAAAAACTCTGTGGTCGGGTTGGAAGGATATCTTTAAGGATTAATCTTTCTTAAGAATGCCTCAATATTTATTGAAATTTGTTTTAAACTGATGGGCTATTGCATTATATTGTGTTATAAAAGGTACTGCACCTTGTGTTACCTCCTCTCTATTCTTGAATTGTATCAATATTATACACTTGGGGAGTCACTTTATCAAGTTCTTGTAGGGCATAGTCTCCATCCAAAAACTTCTTCTTCAAATAAACTTAACAGTCAAAAACCAAAAAATTGTGACAAAATTAAATTGATACCCTCAACCAAAAACTCTTTGAGTGCTGGGGATACTTCCAGGTCCTTATCTAGGGTTCCTTGAATAGCCTTGCAACCCAAATGGTGTTCGATTATGGTGTATAGTGACGTCACTTGTCACCCATACAGTATATGTTCTGGTTTCCATCGAACATTCTTTCATTTCCACACTATTTATCCAAACATCAAATCTCCCATCCTCTCTATATCCATTGTACTTACAATAGCATCTCTCTACAATACTGTATATTACCTTTTATTTCTGTACTTCTACCATATGTTATAATGATCTTGTGAGTTATCAACCATCAGTCGGTCCAATAAAGGGTATCATAATGCCTACCCCTCCTTTGTCACTTTACTACATGGGAGAATGGACTGATACTGAAACCGACCCTTCTCTCTCACTGTCATTGTTTCTTTATACCATCGCGTACACAGGATTGAGGTGGGTTACCCCGTTAAATGAATGGGCCACAAGTTGTCTTAAGGAATAGCAGCTCTCTGCACCAGATTCACACAAGGGTGCTAAAATGTAGCACCCCTCAACTCCCATACATATGAATGAGCTAAAGCATAGCACCCTTTTGCGGATAAGGACCTTAGTATATATTGTCCAATATATCGTAAGTGCCAAACCCGCCTCAAATTACTTACTTGTGCAAACTGCAGGTTTATCTGCTACCGAAAGATTTAACCCTTTCACTGCAAAGCAACTCCGGCAGCGTTCAAGTCAAATCTCCATTAACAGACGTATTTTAAAAAAAATCGAATGAAACAAATCTATTTAGAATTCCGGAGTAGTTTTCCTGAAAATGTCATTCCTACTTAGTATGTCAGAAGATATATCTTACCACTGTTTAACCTTAAATCGGGTTCCTTTTCTTGAAACACATTTTTCATACACTACAGTATTTCCATTTTAGAACACTAATAAGGTACATGGTGTTCGGTTAAGCATCTTCCGGTAAGAGGCAGGTGGGAAGTGATTGATGGACGAAATCGGTTTTTCTTTTTTCTTGTGGTTTTTTTTTCTTTCCTTGTTTAAAATGTCAACGGAAAACTAAATTCAAGCTGTTAACATTTCATTTAAAGGTTATGTCCAAAATAGCCCTGATCTTTGACTTGATATATAAATCGTGTTAACAATCTAAGATGTGCAGTGGCAGAGAAATGAAGTGTAGTAAATCAGAGATATTATTAAACAATAGGGGGAAAACAGCAGAGATGGTAAAGATTATGCATTGGGTATTCTGTTTTTATAGTACATGGAGTAACCAACTCCAGTCCTCAAGGTTTGTTGTTTCAGGATATCCGTGCGTCAGCACAGGTGGCTCAATCAGTGACTCGGCCATTGACCTTTGTAAACCCTCATTATTTCCCTTAGACTGAATTCTATATGCTAAGGTGGGTGCCCGAGTCCTACACCCCTTATGACCAGTGCTATCCCACTCTATGAGCACGTGGCTTAAAGGTCAGACAAGAGGACACAACGCCGGGCCTTTTGTAACCAGAATGTATTTATAGAAAACCCCTACTAACACAGAAACCTATATATATATATAATCCCCAAACAGGAGGATCAGCCACATACAGTCACAATACATATACACATAATTCGCTGTGCGGTTATCCGTATCTTTCCCAAGTCCCCCTGACTCCGGGCTAAAAGGGCCCAAGTGGGAGTGCCGGCACAACGTTGGAGTTCTTATGAAAGTGTATGTTACCGTAGCAGGCCTGCCTCCTTCACAAAGACTTTGGTACCCTTTCTGCTTATGTTACTCATGCCTCCCATAGTCTAGTAGGCAGTTGGTCCGTTCTCAGCTCCACTCAAGGTGTCTGCCTGTGACCTTGACACCCAGCTCCGCAGAGTTGTCTTTCTCCCGGCCTGGTCCTGAAGTTACTTTCCAAATCAGCACTGAGCTCCCTCTGAGACAGGCACTGCTCTCTCCCAGGGTCTCTGTATTTCTGCTTCTCATGCTCCCCTCTCTCAATGCCTCCTCCCTTCCCAGCATTCTCCATCTGATACTTTGATACTCTATATTGGCTGTAATGTCATGTGTCCCAATCCTGGCTGCAGGGGCCTCTGGGAGTTGTAGTCATTGTCTCTTTACCAGCAACACGCACACTAGAGAGGAATTGGCCAGGGGGCAGCATACATACCTGATCCTATCAAGGGGGTATTGTATTGTATGTCTTTATTTATATAGCGCCAAAAGTGTACTCAGTGCTTCACAAAGAATACAGTGCAGGGAATTATAATAATACAATAAGTACAGCAAAATCAGACAATAGGAAAGGAAATCCCTGCCTTGAAGATCTTACAATCTAAGAGGTATGATGGGAGTCTTACAGAGACAGCAGGTGAGGGAATAAATGCTGTAGATGGCAGTGCTTGGCCACAATGGGTGGTAGGAGTGATTGTGGGTGTGGGACAATAGCCATGAGTGCAGGCTGTTGGGATGGTTAATTTGTGGGGTGTTTTAAGGTTAGTCAGTATTAAATCAGAAGGTTAACACCATTTACAGGGGAAGAGATGGCAGGGAACCACGGGTGAGGGCAGCTGTGTATGTCCGGGTTCAGGCTTAGGGGAGATTGTGACGATAGTGAGGGTTTGGCCCGGGATTAACGGGGTTACTCCCCATAGTTTTTGGTGTAAAATTACAGCCTGTCGCAAGCTCTCGTGACAGAGATCCCCAGCAGCAGGAAGGAGTAGCTAGAGGGTGTGAATATAGGATTTGTGTGTGTGCTTTTTTATTGAGGGGTAAAGAAATTGGTGGGAGGGAGGTGTATAAATAATGGTGCAGTATGGAGTGGGGAAGTTGGAGAGAACAGAGACGTTCACAAAGGAGTGAGGACATAGTAAAGAGAAACAGCAATAGGGAGGGCATACTGAGATGCAGGAGGAGAGACAGTCCAGGTATTGGAGGATAGGAAGATTTCAAATAATCACAGCATTTAGAAAGTTACATTCTCACAGTTGCAAAGTTGTTATTGTGCAGAGTCCAAATCTCTCTAATCTTCACCTCCAATTTCAACTCCAAAATTAACTCCAAACACTTCCAATGTGACACTTTGATGTCACATACTGCCATATGGCTGACAGCCTAGAGAGACTGCCTTAAATAGTTAAACACATTCACATACACCTCTTTCCTGTCAGAAGGGATTAGCAGCACCTTGTTTTGTAATGCATTTAGGAGCTCCAGGCAGCAAGGGGTTAAACCTGAAAAGTAACCTTAGTGGATCTTTATAGATAAGCAATCAAGTAAGGCGCTCCATTGAAGCCTATCTGCACAGTGGCAGCTCAAGGTCAGAGGAGCAGCCAAGAAAAATAG
The DNA here is from genome assembly GCA_036426205.1 of Ascaphus truei. NCBI lineage: Eukaryota > Metazoa > Chordata > Amphibia > Anura > Ascaphidae > Ascaphus > Ascaphus truei. The sequence continues at coordinate 17,271,910 of CM071577.1, forward strand.
CAAGCTGGGAATAAGCAGGCTTTCCATGCCCACGTGAGAATAAGAAGTTTTCAAAGTGACTGGGTACAGGACAGCGCTGATATAATAATAAACTTAATTTCATGTAGCACTGGTCTCCCAATGGGACTCAAAGTGCTTCACAATATATTGAGCGGTACGCAGCACATAGGATCATTACAGACACAGTCCCTGCCCAGGTGAGCTTACAATCTATGTTGTTGGTGCCTGAGGCACAGGGAGATAAAGTGACTTGCCCAAGGTCACAAGGAGCTGACACTGGGAATTGAACCAGGTCACCCAATTCAACCTCAGTGTCATTGTTTACAGTCAGTGTCTTTACTCCCTGAGCTGCTCCTTTTTCCTTACACGCCGCACATTACCACACAGTACAGATCTGCAGTACGCTGCAGCACTCCCAATATATTTACTTATTGCTTTTAAGGAGCATCATTAAGGGCAGGGTATATGACATTTAGGTCCAAAGCGATGGGACCCTTTCATTTTGTCAATTCACTTGAATGGGATGTAAGGCTTAGCACCACTTAGTAACTTTGGGCCCTCATATTTCCTAGGCTTGGTTAGAGCAATTGTTATTCACAGTCAGCTATTTCTGTAGTGAATTGGTTAAATGGTTCACAGACGAGTTCCTCTATTGCATGAAACCAGTTCTGTAACAAACTCATTCCACCCAATATAGCATGCATATTTTAGCAACTGTCAAATATTTCCTACAGGCCTAAACAGTTTACTCCTTACACGCGTTGAATAAAATATTCCACTTTTTCCAAACCACCACCAGATGTATCAATAGGAGTTGGCAGCAATAAAACCCATAGACAAAATACCCCTTTAATGAATGGGAAAATCGATTGACAAACAGCCTGAAGAAAGGACCTTTGTGCTCCTAAAAACTTGCACTCTTTTTAACCACTAGCCATTAAATGTATCCAGGCCAGCCGATGGGGGAGAGTGTGAACACGGAAGATAGGCGTAACTTCCTGTATTGGCCACCTGTGTGGCATCGGGTAGGGCCCGGAGGTGCCACGCACATAGCTTCACATGTAGGGCAGGAGGCGGGGGAGGGGGAAAGAGTGTGAGTGGAGGGGAGAAAGTGTGAGCGACAGAGGGGGAGAGACAGAGATAGGGCTGGGAAGAGTGAAAGAGAGCAGAGAAGGGGGGAGAGTGAGAGACAGGCAAGGGAGTGAGAGTAGGTGGAGGGAGGGATGAGTGAGAGAGGGTGGAGGGAGGGAGGGAACAGTGAGAGATAGGGGGAGAGTGAGGGACAGAAGATAGAGGGGGAAGTCAGATAGAGAGAGGAGAAAGAGAGAGGGGGAGAGAGGTGTGAAAGAGATGGGGAAGTGAGAGAGGGAGGAGAGGGGGAAAGAGACAGAGAGGAAGGGGGACTGAGAGAGAGAGAGGAGGGAGGGGGATAACGAGCGTGAGGGAGGAGGGAAGAGAGAGATGGAGGGAGCAAACAGTTCCCCCCCCCCCCTACTCAACACCCCAGAGACCAGTCGAGACTCAAGTCCGGAGCCCTGGGAAAACAGTCGACTGCCCTGAGTGTATCACTTCTATCCTACTTTTGTTCTTTTCCTTACACTGATGATTTAATTCTTTATTCATTATGATAAAATGAAGCATGGGAAAATAAGTAGGCATTGTGACTTTAGGCGGGATTACAGTAATAGATGTTAAGTAAGAGAAGCAGCTGGAAGGAAGAATTGGGAACTTCCGCTGTCTTAAACTAATCCAACAATATCCAATTACCACCAGCTGTATTGTTGTGTCACAAAACAGTGTTACTCTACATCTTGTGTTAAGTAGCAGAACAAGCAGATACCCTTAAGGGCAGTGATCTCTGTCTCCATTTAGTATATTAACCATGTCAGCCGTCTTATTTACCACTTTCCCATTTCACCCTTAGAAATTCCCAACCAGAACATCATTGCTGATAAACAACTGGTCGTTCCATTTTCAGGTTTGGGGGGATTCCCCCTATTTATGCATTGAATAGTAATAGCCGTGTTAGTCCAGTTGCAATAGTGCTGGCGATACCTTTTTTATTTTGAATAACAATTGATATTATAAGACTAGCTTCTGAGACGTCTCTCTCTTGGTAGCCAAACGTATTGCTCCTTCAAACTGTTCAGCTGGTCTTACCCATACAGCAGAATGTAACGTCTGTATTCCTTCCCACAATCCTTAAGGACATGTAATGGTAGGTTCCAGATATCTGTAATTAATTTAAGAGAGACATTTTGCAAACGCCACTTGTGTAAACGTGTCCATAAATGGCTTGGTAAAGCCAGCTGGAAACTGATATACACAGGACGCTATTTATCAAACTACCAGACCTGCTCTCTTGGTATTATTGACGCTGTTCCACTTTGTAACACGTTCATGGGCCAACATCACAGACCACAGAGATATCGTTTTTCAACAACTCACAAGTCTCTTCTTCACATGTACTGTAGCCATTTGGAAATATAGTGAATACAAATGAGAAATTTGAAAACGAGTGTGCAGCTGTATCTATGAAGTCCTTCTTCAAAAGGTATCACACAGCTTGTCATGAGCCTACACTTCATGTTGAACCCAAGAACGTCAAGGCTACACACATCCCGTTCAGTGCAAAGTATCTCAACACTATGGTGTTGTTTAGTTTCTTTTTATTCCGTTCTTCGCTTTCTTAAAATTATGTGGATGAAACACTGCATCATGAACTCAAATATTACCATCGCTGCCAACAAACCGCTGGAAAAAACCATTGATTGCAAGGAAAGCAGAAAGGGTTATCATTACACATAATAACTGCCAACTGCAGAATTGTAGCTTTAAATCGACTGTTATTTCCGCAGAGCGATCCTATTTGCTTTTCGAAAATCTCTAGCTTCATTTTGAAATGGTCATAATAGCAACAGCAATTTATATGTTTTCTCGGGGGCCGATGAATAAAAAGATTGAAGCCCCCACTGAGACCTTTTGATTGGCTGAGTTTCTTTAGATAGATGGAAATACAGTTCTGGGGAGCTTTATGTGCATATCTGAGCATATACTGCACCTGTAAAGTAATCTGTTGCAATGTTTTCTTCAAAGATTCCTATATAGAGATAAGGATTATCAGGTGCCGCCCTTTCTTTGCCCTTCGTGGAAATATTAAAAAACATAACTAAATAACGCATTTAAAGAAGTTGCTTACACAATGCATGTTAATAGTGAGGTTTTGAATGGCCGAGCATGCACAATGGGCACTTGACGGCCACGCATGCACAATGGGCACTTGATGGCAGCGCATGCACAATGGGCGCTTGATGGCAGCGCATGCACAATGGGCGCTTGATGGCCACGCATGCACAATGGGCGCTTGACGTCAGCGCATGCACAACGGGCGCTTGATGGCAGCGCATGCACAATGGGCGCTTGATGGCAGCGCATGCACAATGGGCGCTTGATGGCCACGCATGCACAATGGGCGCTTGATGGCAGCGCATGCACAATGGGCGCTTGATGGCCACGCATGCACAATGGGCGCTTGATGGCAGCGCATGCACAACGGGCGCTTGATGGCAGCGCATGCACAATGGGCGCTTGATGGCAGCGCATGCACAACGGGCGCTTGATGGCAGCGCATGCACAATGGGCACTTGATGGCAGCGCATGCACAATGGGCGCTTGATGGCCACGCATGCACAATGGGCGCTTGATGGCAGCGCATGCACAATGGGCGCTTGACGGCAGCGCATGCACAACGGGCGCTTGACGACCACGCATGCACAACGGGCGCTTGACAACCACGCATGCACAACGGGCGCTTGACGACCACGCATGCACAACGGGCGCTTGACGTCAGCGCATGCACAACGGGCGCTTGGAGGCCACACATGCACAATGGGGCTTGATGGCAGCGCATGCACAATGGGTGCTTGACATCAGCGGATGCACAACAAGCGCTTGGAGGCCGCACATGCACAATGGGCGCTTGACGCAGAACATGCACCATCGCTGATTTCCGTCCATTCGTGCGCATATTGGTTTAGATATCAACGATTTAACAGTAACCTCATGAGCCTTAGGAATAGGATCATCACATCCAAATCACAGTGCAATTCTCATTACAGTTCACATTAAACACTGCGCATGTGTATGTATTATAGTCAACCTAATAGCCCTCCCAATCCTGGGGCGCAGCCCTATATTTGAAGTACCGGTACACCATTGGAGCTCATCTGTTATATCTGTATGTAGCAGGTCTGTACCTCACAAAGGTTTGATTTGGTACCACTATATCTTCTGACTCCTGTCAGCCACTGTAGTCTCCCCACGTGGGACGCATGCAGGTCCGGTCAGGCAGATGGCCCTCGATCGAGCCTCACTCTTCTAGGTCTGCGCATTTCTGATCTAATGTCATGGTTGCCTCCTGTTAAAAACTCCTTTCCCTCTTAGTCTCTCCTCCTTGGCTAGCCTCTCTACTGGCTCATTATAGTCACATGTCCAAAGGAGAGGAAACTGCTAGGGGGCAGTGCACATGTGCTGCTTGCCATACACAGTGGGTTACACTTGTAAAACTTCTTCCCCCGTAATTGAAGACATTGAATAGCTTTAATAGCTCATCAAATGTAGAACTAAAAGCCTCATTCCGAAAAGCAAGCCAATATCACACAACAGATAATGGCCTTTTACTAAGCAATGTGATTATATTAACACATCTTCCAGCGCTGGAAGACACCATAATGTCCGCAATATCACAAAGATACGCCCTTTCCTCTTTTGCTCAACTTCTAAACCTCTGACACTGGCCCTCTTTCTCTCCCGTCTCGATTACTGTAACCTCCTACAGTCCGGCCTTCCTGCCTCTCACCGGTCTCCCCTACAATCTATCCTAAACGCTGCTGCCAGAATCACTCCACTCTTTCCTAAATCTGTCTCAGCGTCTCCCCTCCTGAAATCCCTCTCCTGGCTTCCGATCAAATCCCGCATCTCACACTCCATTCTTCTCGTCACTTTTAAAGCTTTACACTCTTCTGCCCCGCCTTACATCTCAGCCCTAATTTCTCGCTATGCACCATCCCGACTCTTGCGTTCTTCTCAAGAATGTCTTCTCTCTACCCCCTTTGTATCTAAAGCCCTCTTCTGCCTTAAACCCTTCTCACTGACTGCCCCACACCTCTGGAATGCCCTTCCCCTCAATACCCAACTAGCACCCTCTCTATCCACCTTTACGACCCACCTTAAGACACACCTGCTTAAAGAAGCATATGAGTAGCACCGTGGCTAATACTATACACCTGATACATAAAGCTTGGCCCCCTGCAGACGCACTTACCAGAATTCCTTCCTACTGTCTCTGTACGCTCTTCCTACCTACCAATTAGACTGTAAGCTCCTCGGAGCAGGGACCTTAATGTTACTTTTATGTCTGAAGCACTTATTCCCATGACCTGTTATTTATATTATTTGTTATTTATAAGATTACCACATGTATTACTACTAAGAAGCGCTATGTACATTAATGGTGCTATATAAATAAAGACATACAATCCAATACAATAGTGATACTGCACCTGAATGGGCAGTAATGTGTCCTTCTGCTCTAGAAGAGGTCTTATGAAGTAGCACCACTTAGTGAATATGAGCAGATGTGTCCTGCTTTCAGTAGTTGCAGTTAGGACATCATACCTGTCATGCAGCAATACCAAACTTGGGCTCATATTCATTAAATGGTGCTATGATTTAGCCCATCTTAGCTCCCCTTCAAATGAATGGGAGTTAAGACGTGCTATAACTTAGCACCGTTTAGTGAATACGTGCCTTGGATTGATCAGAGCTAAGGCATCAGTAGTCCTTAGGACAGGTATTCCCAACTCCACTTCTCAAGACCCCTCAACAGGTCAGGTTGTAAGGATATCTCTGCTTCAGCACCGGTGGCTCAATCAGTGGCTCAGTCAAAGAGCATGCTTCAGCACAGGTGGCTCAGTCTTTGACTGAACCCCTGATTGAGCCACCTGTGCTGAAGCAGGAATATCCTAAAAACCAGACCTGTTGGGGACTTGAGGACTGGAGTTGAGAGCCACCGCATTAGAGAGTTGAAATGATGACCAGAGTAAAGTTGTAGCACACAAGGTCAGCGCTCTTTGCCTTGGTGTAATCTGTGTCCTTTCCCCACAGAGATACAGGGCTGTGACTATCTTTGTTAACACAGATTTCTGCTCTCGTTCCTTTTAGGCATCTGCTAGATTTTCCATCAAGGCATTTTCTGCTCCCACGTAATGATCAAGCTGTTCAGAAGCTGCATTTAAGCCTGGAATGGTGCCTTGGTTTTTTAGCAGGCTTTTAATTAGCAGACAGGAGCCTTTGTATGCACATGCTATTTTTATATCATGTTTTTACACATGGATATTAGTTTTAAAAAAAAATGGAATGCATAGGGATTATGCGCACATTACTGTGTATAAAATAAACTGACGTCTTCAGCTGTGAAGACAAGGTACAGTATGTAACAAACAAAGGAGAGTATATACTGAATATGGACATAAAGGATTACCATAACACAGGAGAGGAAAAGTGAACATATTGTCTGTGTCCTTAAAGGCACTGTACTAAACAGAACTCCTAATTTAGACATAAAAATGACATGCATGGAAGATACAAGGGCACATGGAAGTGTACTGTGGTATACAGTGATATACCAAATAAGTAAACATGGGAAGGATGTGGGTCCAGGAAGTAATCCGATTGCCAATTCTTGGAGTCAGGAAGGAATTTATTTTTTCCCTTATAAGATATAATTGATGATATTTCCCTGGGGGTTTTTTGTTTGCCTTCCTCTGGATCAATATGATGTAAGTACAAATATAGGATAAAGTATCTGTCGTCTAAATTTAGCATAGGTTGAACTTGATGAACACATGTCTTTTTTCAACTTCATCTACTATGTAACTATATAACTATATAACTATATGTACTGGTTCAGAGACTGGAGCAAAATTGGTGCAAGACACTGCACAAGCTTTATCAGATCAACCAATCCCATTCATTTTAGTTCAATTGTTCTTGCTTGGTAAATCTGTTCCCCAGTTCTGCAGCCAGGACCCTATGATAGACTTCTGAACATATAATCGTTTGAGGACAAGCCGGGGATATGTTAAGCTAAATAATAACTTATACTACTTGAGGGGCACTGGCTGCCCCAATGGCATGCAACGTGGTTAGCACAGTGGTATTCAACCAGAATCGTGAGGTTTAACTACAGGTTAGCAGGGTTTCCATGGGAAATATATCGTTATGGCAGATATCTCTCTCTTGATTACACCGCTAATGTAACCCGGACAAAATACCATGATATATTATTTACCCGTAAAGTGCACATATTAAAGAAACAAAAAGGTGTCTTAGCATAATTTTAGTAGCAAACACAAAATGTTCAGAGCTTGATCCATAGCCCCGACTACTTAAAATAAGAAGCCTAACTTGAATAGAGCGAGGTACTATTGTGTCATATCGGTTCACACTTCAGTTCTTATGAAAACAGTCAAGGGCTAAAATTGTACATGAAAATAACTATTCCAACTGACATCAGGTTATGTGTTATGTTTATTTTCAACAGGTAACAGATTGGAGGTTGGTGGCATCTCCTCCCTGGGGTTAAGCACACTCCTCCCCATTTTTTTAAGTGCACTTTTTAAGCAGCAGTTTGTCCATGTTCCTTTGCAGGACGGGTCTATTGGGACCTTTCTCCCTCCACTGTAGAGGTGCATGACAATAGTCACAGGTAGTGTTAGGACCTGTATATAGTGGTCATGCTGTGACGTGGCTGCAGGCTTATAACGCTTTGGCCAAAGGGTTTAACTAAATGACCCTAACTTATGAGAATACAAACATTTAAGTATTTAACTATGTATTTTCTGTCACATTGGATATTTTTGTCTTATGTGTTATGTTTCAATTGAAAGCTCCAACTTTGCAAACAGAGAAAATGCCTTCCCTGTCCTTAAATTGCAGTGTACAGTGCGGTCTGTGGGAGGTCTCTAAGTTACGAATATCTGGTGATATCTGTGAGTGCTCTTTTGCATGTCATTACCCAGAATCCCTGGCTACAGTGGAAGCATTTGTCACGCCTGTATGCCCACAGCCCTGGCAAGACCCCAATACTGAGGTGGGAACGGTATTACCAAACACCCACAGCAGTGGGGGCATGCCCGGAGTGTGGTATGGCGTTGCTGGGCCTGATGGAAGATAGTTAGTAATACTTGCAACGCGTTGATGGCATAGCGTAAGAATAGTGGTGTCCGTGCGCCAGAGTCCAGGGATCCAGAAAGCAGAGTAGTCAAGGCCGTAAACCAAGTCCAGGAATTACAGAGGTCAGCAAGGTAGAGTTCGTCAGCAGGGTTCAAGGGCAACAGAGAGCAGGGTAGTCCAGGACGAGCAGGGGTCAAACCAGGGAGATCCAGAGATAAGCAGGAGCAGGAACAGGCTGGAACACAGAGAGAGAGCAAAGCATAGGACTGTACACACAGGGATAACAGAAGCTATGCAGAGCAATGATAGAAAGGACAGACAGGGGTTATAAAGGAGGGAACACCAATAGAAGAGAGAGGAGGAGCAGAGGGTGAAGTGGGAGACAGCAGGGATAGGTTAGAAGGAGAAGAGAAGGAGACAGGGGAACCAGTCAGAGAGATAGCTTGCAGGGCATGGGAGGAGGAGTCAGGAGACTGAAAAGCCCTAGAAGAGGAGCGTGTGCGCGCGCCCTCTGTAATCTGAGAGTGCGCGCGCACAGGCTGCGTCACGAGGCGTGCGGAGTGCCGCACCATGGGAACACCTGCGGAGGGGAATGGAGGAACGGAGGGAACAGACACCGGAGGTGAGGGAATGGGAGCAGATACTGAGGGGGCCTGAGAGTGGGGAATGTCGCCGCAGGGGCTCGGGGACCACGCGGGTGCGCGAGTCTTGCGGGGCACGCACCGTGATAAAGGGACGGCGTCAGAGGCTGCCGGAGAGGGACAGGAGTGGGTAAAAGAAGGGAGGTTGTCAGGGGAAGGGAAAGAGAGGGTGACATCAGGGATACAAGAAGGGGAAGGAATCCCCTGAACCGTCACAGTATCCCCCCCCTTGAGGATCGATCTCCGAGTGATCCAGCCACGTTTTTTGCGGAAATTTTTGATGAAATTGTTGGAGTAGTTTTGGGGCATGGATATGACGTGCTGGTACCCACAAACGCTCCTCCGGACCATAGCCCTTCCAGTGGACGAGGAACTGGAGCTTGTTTTTAGACCAGCGAGAATCAATGAGGGATTGGACCTCGTACTCTTGTTGTCCTAGGGTGGACACTGGATTGGGTTTACGGGAAGGATCCAGAAAATGCGAGCTGTGTACAAAAGGTTTAAGCAGGGAGACGTGAAACACGGAAGGAATCCTCATGGTGGGGGGTAGGTCAAGACGATAAGCGACTGGGTTGATTTTCTCTATGATTTTGAATGGGCCCAGAAATCTTGGTGATAGTTTAGGCGATGGGGTTTTGAGCCTGATATTCCTCGAGGACAACCACACCCTGTCACCAGGCTTGAAAGAACGCCCAGGTTGGCGATGACGATCCGCCTTGGTCTTTTGTTTGGCAACAGCAGATTGTAGGGATTTGAGGATCCTTTTCCAAGAGTTCTGTAGGGTCGTAACATGAGAGTCGGCTGCAGGAACGCCAAAAGGGGGAGAAGAGAGAGGAAGACTACTGGGGTGGAAGCCGAAATTAATGAAAAAGGGAGACTCCTGAGTAGACTCATTTTTGAGAGAGTTGATTGCAAATTCGGCCCATGGCAAAAGATCCACCCAGTTGTCCTGTGAGTCAGATACGAAACATCTTAGATATTGCTCTAGGGTTTGATTCATCCTTTCGGTCTGACCATTGGTTTGAGGATGGTATCCAGAGTGTAACGGATCCGCACCTTAGTTTGCTGTTTGCCTTACCTTACAGACATGTGCAGCCCTGGAACACTGCTCCTGATGTTTGCTGCAGCTCCACCCTGGGTTCACTCATTGAAGCAGTGCTGTCACACGCCCCTTCTGCTATTGGTTCACTGACCTTTAAAGACACCTTTTCCACAATGCTTCCCTGCCGAGCATAACCCTTCCTGGTTGTCACAAGTGTTCTGCCACAAGCCCTAAGGCTTGGCTCTGTTGTGTACTAATCTCTCAAAGTTCTATTCCCCAGTTCACGCAGAGTTCTGTTCCTGTCTCCTGTGCTGAAGCGGAGTACTCTTCATGTTAACTTCAGATCCCTGTTTCCTGGTGCTGAAGCGGAGTACTCTACATGTTAACTTCAGATCCCTGTTTCCTGAGGTCGGCTGCTAGTCGCATGCAGCGGCCTGTTCCTGTCTCCTGTGCTGAAGCGGAGGTCTCTCCAGTGTTGACTTCAGCTCCCGGTTTCCTGAGGCTTGCTGTCCTTTCTCTGCAGAGCCTATCTATTTGGTTCCTGGGGCCTGCTGCTCATTCTACATAGCAGAGGCCGTGTCCTGGTTCCTGTGCTGAAGCGGAGTACCTCCCGTGCATCCTTCTGCTTCCTGTTCCCTGTGGTCTGCTGCCCTACCCTCAGCAGAGGCCAATCTACGAGTCCTGAGGTCTGTAGCTCTCTCTCTCCTTGCACAGGCCGCTCTGGACTCTTGCGCTAAAGCACTGGTTTACCAGTGCTGCCTGGCGGTGTGCCCACTCCGGTCTGCCTATCCTTTCCTGAGACCAGTACCATGGGCCATGGTCGCCACACGCGCAGAACCCATGCCCGCGCTCACGCTCCTAAGCTGAGGCGGGAAACTTCTGATTACCTGTTGCCAAACTCCTGCTTGAATAACGTTTACCCTGATCTCTCCAGTCCTGACCATGGCTTGTCAACTGATGATGCTACATTCTCCAGCCCCGACCCTGCTACGTACGACGACGAACTGCGCAATCCGGATCAGCCTGCGCGGTCTAAGGTCGGTGCTTATACAACCCCACCTCAGCCACGCGGTCCGACACAGGTTTGTGGCGAGCACAACCGTGACACAGAGGAAAAAAGGAGGGAAATTCCGAGTCTCTGGGAAAACGCCCTCCAGAACTTAGAGATGAATTGAGATCCTCAGTCAGAGACAATAGAAATGGGAACACCATGTACTCTGAAGATTTCCTTGGAAAAAACATCGGCCAGAGTAGCAGAATTAGGAAGACCCTTGAGGGGAATAAAGTGTGAATGTTTAGAGAATCTGTCTACTACAACCAGAATGGTGTTCATTCCTTTGGAATTGGGCAGTTCGACAATGAAGTCCATCGAGATGTGTTTCCAGGGTTGTTCCGGAATGGGAAGAGGCAAGAGGAGACCAGAAAGTTTGTGGTGGAGCGTTTTACTCTGGGCACATACAGGACAGGCACTAGTAAAGTCGAAAATGTCTTTGTTCATCTTCGGCCACCAAAATGTCCGTTTAATAAGATCCGCTGTCCTTTTGAAGCCTGGATGACCGGCAGACCTAGAGGAATGACCCCAAAGCAGAATCTTGTGGCGAAAGCGTGGGGCAGCATATAAGCGTCCTTATGGTACCCTGAACCTGCTGGGAATGTGAGCTTGAGCTTTGTTGATTTCGTCCAACACATCGAAATTGTTAGCGGAGATTATACATTTGGCAGGAAGGATAGGTTCCGTGATTTCATTAGCTTCGGTTTCCGTTTCGAACTGGCGAGAGAGAGCGTCTGCTTTGACATTTTTGGTACCAGGAATGTATGAAATGGTATAGTCAAAGTGGGAGAAGAAGAGAGACCACCGAGCTTGGCGGGATCCCAGATGTCGGGCTCCCTCGATATACAGTAAATTTTTGTGGTCGGTGAGAATAGCAACAGGTTCCTTGGTACCCTCTAAAAGATGCCTCCATTCTTGGAGAGCCAATTTAATGGCCAAAAGTTCACGATTACCAACATCATAATTCCTTTCGGCAGATGAAAATTTCCGCGAAAAAAAACCACAGGGATGGAGTTTTTCCTGGGGAGAAGACCTCTGGGAGAGAACTGCACCAGCTCCTACGTCTGAAGCGTCGACTTCCAAAGTGAAGGGGAGGGAGGTGTCTGGATGGTGTAGGATGGGTGCGGACACAAAAGCTTCCTTGAGCACCTCAAAAGCAAGAATAGCCTCCGGAGACCAGGAGGTGGTATCGGCACCCTTCTTGGTTAAAGCGGGATGGGAAGAGCAAAAGAAGAAAACATTTTGATGAATTTCCTGTAATTGTTGGCAAAGCCGAGAAAACGCTGCGCAGCCTTGAGTGAATTAGGCAGCGGCCAGTCGAGAACAGCTTTTAGTTTTTCTGGATCCATAGAGAAACCGTGGCTGGAGATAATGTAGCCTAGGAAGGCAGTAGAGGTCTGGTGGAACAATCATTTCTCCATCTTGGCGTATAGGCGGTTAGAACGGAGCCTAGACAGCACCAGTTTGGTATGTTGAATGTGTTCCTCCAGGTTTTTAGAAAAAATGAGAATGTCATCCAGATATACTATGACAAATGTTCCCAACAAATCACGGGAGATGTCGTTCATGAACTCTTGAAAGACGGCAGGAGCATTGCATAAACCAAAGGGCATAACTAGGTACTCATAATGTCCTGATCATGTATTAAATGCTGTTTTCCACTCGTCCCCCTCCCTTATGCGAATGAGATTATAGGCACCTCTTAAGTCGAGCTTGGAGAAGATAGAGGCCCCCTTGAGACGGTCGAACAGTTCAGAGATTAAAGGAAGGGGATACCGATTCTTTACCGTGATCTTATTGAGTCCGCAAAAGTCAATGCACGGCCTAAGTGATCCATCCTTCTTCTTCACGAAGAAGAAGCCTGCCCCGGCAGGGGAGGTAGAGTTGCGGATGAATCCTTTTTCCAAATTTTCTTGCATGTAGGACGTGATGGCCTCAGTCTCCGGAACGGACAGAGGATACGACTTCGACTTTGGCAGGATGGTCCCAGGGATCAAATCGATAGGGCAATCGTATGGGCAATGGGGAGGTAGAACCTCAGCTTGTACCTTGTTGAACACATCCAAGTACTCATGATACACGGTTGGCAGGATCAATAGATTGGAAGGAACGGAATCCAGGCCGGCAAGTACCGCAACAGGAGAAACCACAGGGGCAGAGTCCGCGAGGAAGGCCACTGGATGGGCAGGATACCGATCCAATCAATGCGCGGATTGTGGAGTTGAAGCCAAGGCAATCCTAAAATAAATTGGACAGTAGGAGATTGAAAAATATCGAAAATTATTACCTCCTTATGACCGTTGGCCAAGGTCAGCGTGAGAGGGATAGTCTCCCAAATTATAAAAGCTGGCTGAAGTGGTCGGCCGTCGATGGCCTCGAGATCAATAGGAGTTTTCCTCCTGACCATAGGGATTTGATTCTCAGAAGCGAAGGTTTGGTCCAGGAAGTTACCACCAGATCCAGAATCAATGAAAGCTTTTACCTGCAGGAAAAGGTTAGGACCCTCCAGAGTAGCAGGAAGCAAAAACTTCTTTGGGAGATTTTCGGGGAGAGAGGGGCAAGGAGAGACAGTACCCAGTAGAAGCCCCTCTACCTTTACTGGGTGTTCCCGTTTCCAGGCTTCAGGGGACAATTCTGGAGACTATGTTCCGGAGAAGCACAGTAGAAGCAGAGTCTATTCAGACGGTGTCGCGTTCTCTCCGCGGTCCGAAGTTGCTGACTACCGATTTGCATCGGCTCCGGAGCCTCCAGTGCCAGGAGAGGTGTTGTGGGTGACCTGTGAGAGACAACAGAGGAAGGAAGAAAGCGAGAACAGTGTCTCTCGTGCCGTCGCTCCTGGGTACGCTGGTCCATGCGTACGCTCAGGGTAATCAACTCCTCCAGGGAAGAAGTTCGGGCATGAGTAGCAAGATCATCCTTCAAGGTGTCTGAGAGTCCGTGCCAGTATGCGGCGGCGAGTGCCTCATCATTCCATTGGGTCTCAGCGGCAAGAGTACGGAACTCGATTGCGTACTTGGCAGCAGATCTTCGGGCCTGTGAAATATAGAAGAGAGAGAATGCGGCTGTCTCGCGCCGTGCAGAAGTATCAAATACTTGCTGAAATTCACATCTGAACAGAGGATAATCTTGGGTTAGTTCGCTTTTACGTTCCCAAAGGGGAGAGGCCCAAGCGAGGTCATCTCCGTTAAGCAAGGCGTAGATGTACGCCACCTTAGAACGACCAGTGGGAAACAGAGAGGGGGACATCTCGAATTGCACCTCGCATTGGTTTAGGAAACCGTGGCAGGTGAGGGGGTCCCTATCGTAGCGATTAGGTGATCGAATACGGGGTCCAGAGCTGGCATAGGTTGTGGCAACCGGGGATGCTGGAGCCATGGGGGTTTCCTGAAGGGAGAGTTTAGCCAATTGCTGGGAGACTGTGGACAGCTGATTGCTCACAAATTGTAAGGCCTCAAGTGAAAGACCTGTACCCACCTCAGGTTGGTCTGCGTTTGTTGGGCTCTGCATAATGTCACGCCTGTATGCCCGCAGACCTGGCAAGACCCCAATACTGAGGTGGGAACGGTATTACCACACACCCACAGCAGTGGGGGCAAGCCCGGAGTGTGGTATGGCGTTGCTGGGACTGATGGAAGATAGATAGTAATACTTGCAACGCCTTGATGGCATAGCGTAAGAATAGTGGTGTCCGTGCGCCAGAGTCCAGGGATCCAGAAAGCAGAGTAGTCAAGTCCGTAAACCAAGTCCAGGGATTACAGAGGTCAGCAAGGTGGAGTTCGTCAGCAGGGTTCAAGGGCAACAGGGAGCAGGGTGGTCCAGGACGAGCAGGGGTCAAACCAGGGAAATCCAGAGATAAGCAGGAGCAGGAACAGGCTGGAACACAGAGAGAGCAAAGCATAGGACTGTACACACAGGGATAACAGAAGCTATGCAGAGCAATGATAGAAAGGACAGACAGGGGTTATAAAGGAGGGAACACCAATAGAAGAGAGAGGAGGAGCAGAGGGTGAAGTGGGAGACAGCAGGGATAGGTTAGAAGGAGAAGAGAAGGAGACAGGGGAACCAGTCAGAGAGATAGCTTGCAGGGCATGGGAGGAGTCAGGAGACTGAAAAGCCCTAGAAGAGGAGCGTGTGCGTGTGCCCTCTGTAATCTGAGAGTGCGTGCGCACAGGCTGCATCACGAGCCACGCGGAGTGCCGCACCATGGGAACACCTGCGGAGGGGAATGGAGGAACGGAGGGAACAGGCACCGGAGGTGAGGGAATTGGAGAAGATACTGAGGGGGCCTGAGAGCGGGGAATGTCGCCGCAGGGGCTCGGGGACCACGCGGGTGCACGAGTCTTGCGGGGCACGCGCCGTGGTAAAGGGACGGCGTCAGAGGTTGCCGGAGAGGGACAGGAGTGGGTAAAAGAAGGGAGGTTGTCAGGGAAAGGGACAGAGAGGGTGACATCAGGGATACAAGGGGAAGGAATCCCCTGAACCGTCACAGCATTGCATGCTAAGAGATAATGGGGAAGGGCAGGGTTGCAGACCTGTCGGAGACACGTGAATGTGCTCACAATGTGGTATTTTTATTTGCTGTACACTGTACGGTGGAGGGTTTCCGTCACTTTTTTTTGCTCGCCATAACTTGTTTAGTGTCTGGTTGTAACTTCCAGCTTCACATTGCAAAGCCAGCAAGCAACTTCACACTGATGAGAGTCAAAAGGTTGAAACAGCTGGCTGTGGTTACGATAACGTGTAGTTCTGCCAGTGGCAGAGATAGGACAGGTAGTGGCACACACTTCTTCTGGCTGAGGAGTGACAGAGCCCAAGTTCACATTCCGCAATCCTGGGATATGTTCCCAGTTGAAATGGGATATCAAGAATTGGCATGGAACACGTCTTTAAGGACTTTGCACTCTTTGTTTTTTGCACTGTGTACACCTGGGCCTTTTGACTAAGGGGTCCAGGATATTTTTGACCCTCCCTGGCCCTCTGGTCAGGTGTGCACTGGTACAGCTCACAATCATTTATGCACTGTTTTTACTGAGTATGAGTATTTATTGTTTGGTTACCTGTTTTGTTTTATGGTCACCGTCTCTCCCTGAGAGTAAAGACTATGTGCTATTAAGCCTCCAGGTTGAAAGCCATTGACCCTGGACTTCTTGTCTGGCCTTGTGGCTGAAGCATCAAGGAAGAGGGTGTCGAACTCCAACAGGAAGAAAACACCACAGTAACCGACCCTGAGGATCTAGTGGGTATGATAGCCTGAAGACTGAAGGGGCAGAAAAGGACCAGGTCTGACTTCGGGAAGAAGGTCTTAAGAGACACAGCACCTCGATCACGAACACTTCGTGATCCAAGCACAAGAGGAGCACCACTCCATTCGGGACACCAAAAAAAGCTGTTGTCACGAGGGAGACTCCAGGAGTGGGTAGGACCTCGGTGGCTGGAACAGCGGGGAGCAGACAAGACTCGTCAGAGTTGCAGGCAGATGGCAGATAGCGTGGTCGGGGTCACAGGCAGAGGTCGGAGGCAGGCGGCAGGCAAGGATTGTCGGGGTCCAGGCAGGGGTCGGCAGCAGGAAGGCAGGAACTGAGATCAGGGAGCAGGAACTGAGACCAGGGAGCAGGAAACAAACGGTTACCAGCCAGATCATAGGCAAGGGCCTTTAATATGTACAGAACTCAATACAGAAACGGATCAGGGCAGGGGGAGTCTGGACACAAAACAAAGGCCATAATGCACAGGAAACAGGAAACTATAAGGACAGGCAGAGATAGAAGACAGGAGCACCAAGAGGAGACAGACAGAGGAAACCCAGGGCTGACAGAAAACAGTAGCACACCTAGTGGACAGACAAGGGAGCTGTGGCTGGGAGCAGGATGTCTAGGAGACCCTGACAGCTGTCTTTGGCTGCACAGAATATTTTTGCACGACTCCTTTCACTAAGCACCTCCCTTGCCTTTTAGCTGGAGTGCACAGACTTTTTTTTAACCCACCTTGGCCTTTTGGTCGAGGGTGCAACCGTTCACTTTTTTTTTTATTTTTGAGCACTTTGACACTGCATTGCACAGCGCACAGGAGCACACACACCATGGACTTTTTTGTTTTGGTGTTGGGTTATTAGTCACCTATCTTTCTTTGTAGAGAGACAGACAATGTGTTTGTCTGTCATCGCCCCTCCCCCCCATGAGAGAAAAGAACACGTTAGGGTGAATAGGCATTTGGGCTGAAAACCCTTCAGACTCGCACCCTTCTGTCCAGGCCTGTTTTAAGACCTGCGTAGGCCCTGGGCACTTTTATTTCTAGAGGCCTGTGTGTCCGATATTTTTACTTATTTTTATGCTAATTTCATCGTTTGCTTGTTTCTTTTGATACTAGCGATATTTGGCATCGATACTGTTGTTTCGATATTTAAAGGTATCAATACTTCGATGGCATTTTAAATTAAAATTAGCTGTTTTCTCTTATTTTGTGATTTTTTTTTTGTTTAGGTATTTTATCAAGTGAAATATTGTAGGCCCTAAAAGGTTTGTAGGCCTTAGGCACTGAGCCTAGTCGGCCTAATGTATAAAGCAGCCCTGCTTCTGTCTGTCCTTGTGGCCAGAAAGGGATCAAGAGGAGGATCTTCACTGGTAATGCCAGGACTTCAGGGCTTGAAGAGATACTGAAAGATAAGGGACTTGTCGGATCTTCGGAAAAGCAGTCACAAGTGGAGTACACCTGGTACCACATTATGGACCTGAGCACGGATAAGCGGGACACCCTCACTGCCCAGGCCTCAAAAAAATAAATCTGTCTGTGGCCTTCTCATCGGGGGCGTTTTATTACCTTTGCACTAGTGCAAACACAAACCATGAAGGCACTTTTTTGTCCTTTCCACGGGGAGAGGTGTCGTCCTGGTTCGGCCAGTGACAAAAGACCCTTCATAGGCCGAGGCTGATGATAGAGGACCCCCGGGTCCCTGTCAGTAGATTTACTGGCTTTGCACTTCTTTAAATCCGGCTGGGAGGAAAAGCTGTGTAATACGGCAGGCCTGAGCTTATAAGGGTCCATGTTAAAATACATCACTCACAGTGTGAGTGCACACTGTGAGTGCTTATTTGCATATTACCCAGAATCCCTGCAGTGTTGCAGTGGAAGCATTGTATGCTACCATTCCTGTCACTCCCCCTCCCCCACCATCCCTGTCACTCTCCCCCACCATCCCTGTCACTCTCCCCCACCATCCCTGTCACTTTCTCCCCCCACCATCCCTGTCACTCCCTCCCTCCACCATCCCTGTCACTCTCTACCCTCCCATCTCTGTCACTCTCTCCCCTCCCCCACCTCCCTCCCTCTCTCCCAGCCCTGTCACTCTCTTTACCTATCCCCCACTTGTCACTCCAACTACCTATCCCCCACTTGTCACTCCCTCTCCCACCTCTGTCACTCCCCCTCCCACCTCTGTCACTCTCTCCCCCTCCCCTGTCACTCTCTCCTCCGTTACTCTTTCCCTCCCTTCAGTCCCTGCCCCTCCCTCTCTCTCCCTCCCTCACTGTCTCTCCTCTCCCTCCCTCACTGTCTCTCCTATCCCTGTCACGCTCCCCTCCTGACTGTCATCCTCCGCCTGTAAGGTGAAATCTCGCGAGATCCCGGCCGTGTTTGTGTTGCTCGGTACCGCCTCCTCCCCCGCTCGGCCTGCAGCCTGCATGCTGGGCCGGACCGAGCCCAGACCGGGGAGCAGCGCTCAGTGAGGCCCCTGTCACCCCTCCCGGGACCGGCCCCCGGCCCCTGTCACCCAGCTCATGGCGTCAGACAGTGACACGGAGGAGTTCTTCGATGCCCCCGAAGATGTTAACGTGTCCTCCTCCCCTGTGGTGTGAGTATATCTCTTCTGTCATCCCCTCTGCCCACCCTGCTCCCCCCTCTGCCCACCCTGCTCCCCCCTCTGCCCACCCTGCTCCCCCCTCTCCCCACCCTGCTCTCCCCACTCCCCGCACCCCCCCTCGTGCCCACCCTGCAACCCCCCGCTGCCCACCCCTGCCCCCCCCCCGCTGCCCACCCTGCACCCCCCCGCTGCCCACCCTGCACCCCCCCCCCGCTGCCCACCCTGCATCCCCATGCTGCCCACCCTGCATCCCCATGCTGCCCACCCTGCATCCCACCTCTGCTGCCCACCTCTGCTGCCCACCCCTGCTGCCCACCCCTGCTGCCCACCCCTGCTGCCCACCCCCCTTGCCCACCCCTGTTGCCCACCCTGCTGCTCCCCCCCTGCCCCCACCCTGTTGGCCCACCCTGCTCCCCACCCCTTGTTGCCCACCTGCTCCCCACCCCTTGCCCCACCCTTTTGTCCCCACCCCCCTTTCCCACCCTCTCCCCACCCTTTTTGCCCACCCTGTTGCCCACCCCTGTCCACACCCCGTTTGCCCACCCCTGTTGCCCCACCCCTGTTGCCACCCCGTTTGCCCACACCCTGTTTGCGCCCACCCCTGTTGCCCACCCCTTGTTGCCACACCCTGTTGCCCCCACCTGCCCCCACCCTGCTCCCCCGCACCCTTCCTCCCCCACCCTGCTGCCCACCCCTGTTGCCACCCCCCTGTTGCCCACCCACCCCCATGGCCACCCTGTATGTGCCCCACCACTGTTGCCCACACCTGCCCTTGCCCACCCCTTTGCCACACCCTTTTGCCCACCCCTGTTCCACGTTGGCCCACCCCCTGTTTCCCAACCCCTCTGTTTGCCCCCTGTACCACCTGTTAGCCCACTGCCCCCCTGATTGCCACACCCCCGCAGCTGTTGCCCTCTCACCGTGCCCACCCTCACCCCGTTTGGCCCCACCTGCTCGAGCCCACCCTGTTCCACTGCCCCACACACCTATTGCCCCCGCCTTGCCCCCCCCAGGTTGCCACCTTGACCCCACCGCTCCCCACCCCTGGTGCCCCCCTGCTCCCCACGCCCTGTTGCACACCCTGCTCCCCACCCCTGTTTCCACCCCCCTGGGCCTGGCCCCTTCTCCCCCACCGTCCTTTTGCCCACCCTGCCTTTCCCCACCCCGCTGTTTATTTCCGGACCCCACCGGCCTGCTCCCCACCCCTGTTGCCCACCCTGCTCCCCACCCTGCTCCCCACCCCTGTTGCCCACCCTGCTCCCCACCGCTGTTGCCCACCCCTGCTCCCCACCCCTGTTGCCCACCCCTGCTCCCCACCCCAGGTTTCGAGGTCACTTGAAAGGGTCTCAGTCTCAAAATAATTCCCATAATGAGCAGCAGGATTAGCATATCAACATATGTATGTTGTCTGTCATTGTCCCACTATATTGAATTAGGGCCTTAGTATGAGAAGCAATCGAACTTATTCAAGAAGAACTATCCTACATGTGTTCAGTTACTGGAGATACAGTATAATGTAGTAGCAAAGGAGGGAGAGGGAGTAGTAACAGAGGAGGGAGAGGGAGTATGATGCCTTTTATTGGACCAACAAGTAGTTGGTAACCCTGACCCTGAGAGGTTTGAAAGCTTGTAACATATCAACTACTTGTTGGTCCAATAAAAGGTATCATACCACCTTCTCCCTCTCCCTCTGCTACTACATGGAAGAAAGGACCAACACGGCTCCCACCCTTCTTTGCTTGGAGATATACTGTATCTGTTGTGATGAATTCTGGTTTAAACAGGCTATTTGAGTTCACAAACATATCATGCTTATGTGAGATAGTCAGGTGATACATTTTTTTTTTTTAATTGTCTAGAGACCTTCACTGATAAGTATACTACAGTGATATTACTACAGTGATATGCATGCAGCCATCTCTGGGGGACATTCCTGCCAGAACGTGTCTTCTGTCCTGGTCGCTATCACAGCTTATGGAAGGGAGAAAGCAATCATATGTGTACCAAGTTACAAGGTGGTACAGGTCAATAAAGTGATTTGCAGAATATCACAAGGAATGTGGAATTGTAAACCACAGCCTCCTGTGTTCTGGAACAGCATCTTTCACAATGGGCCGTGTGTATTGTTCTTTATTGGATCATACATGTTGGATGAAGTTGGCTTCCTCTTTAGACGATAGTAACATAGGAGTGAGAGGGAGTAGGTGGGATGATTACTTGTTGGTCCAATAAAAAGTAGTTGATATGTTACAAGCTTTCGAACCTCTCATGGTCCTTCGTCTGGTATTTCAAGGGACCCTGAGAGGTTCGAAAGCTTGTAACATATCAACTACTTGTACATTAATGGCGCTATATAAATAAAGACATACATACATGTTGGTCCAATAAAGGGTGTCATACCCCCTACTTCCTCTCCCTTCTTTGTTACTACATGGAAAGGGGACCAGCATGGCTACCCACCCTTCTTTGCTCTTTAAAAGATAGAAATAACAATTATTTATGTTTGCATCCAACTGGCAGAAAGGATGTGTATATTCAGAAAAATCCCTCTAAACTTCTGTTGGGCAACTACTTAACTAGTCTATGCTGTAGTGTCTGTAGGTTATTGCTAGGCACTTGTATAATGTACCTCCTTACAATGCGAGCAAATTAATTGAGTTGCATTGTGGCACTTAAAATGTTCCTTCTTTCCTGGTTGTTCAGTTGTAGATCCCACCCCAGTAGATTGTTTTAGCAGGTAATAGTGCAGCAAGCTACCTATAGAATCCGAGCTGCCAAAAGAGAGGTAATAGAGATTATTTGTTGCTCCTGTAGACCCGCTTGGCCACTTTACCTCCGTCTAATGCAACATAATTAATTTGATTCAATGCCAAGAACCTGGCACAGTGTGACCTCTCCTTGTCGCTCTCTGCCCACACCACCCTTTTCATGGCACAAGGCAGTTTTTTTTCCTCCCTGGGGCAGGCACTGGAGCATGACTGGAGCAGGTTAGAAATCTGCAAATCTGCCACGCCTGCAGTCTGTGCTGCAAGTTTCACTCTATGAAGCGGTTATCCTGCTGGGAAATTAGAACTGTCTTTCAAACCCCAACGCTGACTTTATTAAGATAACTTCTTTGTGTCGCAATTAACATTGGTGTATTAGTTATATGTATCAGACCTCACGCAGTATAAAATACTAACTTAATGAGCCTTTTGCAGAAAATTAACAAGTAATATTATGGGATGATGGGGGTAATTATATACATGTAAACCCATATAATATTGGAATGGAACCCTACATTGTCTTTTTGGGACACAAATTGTTCTATGTACCCCTCCCCCTAATGCTTTTAGAACCAATTAGAAGGCTGTTCTTATAGTTAAAAAAGGTGTGACATAGATATTTTATAGGAACTTATATGTGCCAGAATACAGCACACAAGATGGAAAAATACTGCAATTTCTATGGAGTGCTTGGACACTATTTATAAATAAGAGACCATTGATTTTTCTTTGTCTGCAAAAGGATCTGTCCACATAACGTTACGTAACTGTCCTATTTGCCTGTCTTTCCATCTGTTAAACACACACTGAATTTGGCCATGCAAATATTCAGAAATGATAAAGAAACTGCTGTGCAGATCACATTACAGATTTGATTATTTAGTTAATTCATGTGTTGTGTGTTTTTGATAAGGTTATACAAGGACAGCTGTACTTCTGTTTTTTTGTTTTGCTGAGGCTGTATATTAGTTAGAAGTGATCACAAATAATTTCCTGCAAACTAGAATTTGTTTTATCTTCCTGTTGTCATTAAAGAGCACAGATTGGGGTGTAAGAATGCCAAGTCATTCATGCAGCAGTTCAATTTCCCACACACAAACCCCTTTTTTTCCTCAGCCATAGCGATAGAAATTTTAAATGGCAGAAAAGCATTTGAATATTTTTCACAAGTTGCAATGCTTCCCTGCGCTTCCCATCTTCTCCAACGCAAGGAACCTGCTTCCCACCATACTGTATCCGGCATAACTCAGTCTTCCTTCTGCTTTATACACAGGCAGTTTGATTTGATGCAGCAAATATTCAAGCATCCTGCATTGTGAAACTCATAAAATGTTGATTAAAAAAATACAAAAAAAGAAAACCCCAATCCCTGCACTGAACTGCTGGTATAAATCAAATTGGTTTTCAAGGAGCAATCCAAGAAATATCCTACATGTGTATTAAAAAAACAAACAAAAAAACAATTCTGCAGTATTAGATAAAACTTAATGCCTTCCTTTTTTTAAAATTTTCTATTCATCTCTTATTGCTATTTTTAATGAGTTTTAATATACTGAGCATCCTTTGATTTCTATAGAAGATTTTAAACACCTCCCCAGCGGTGCATGATCTTTGTAACACTTTTCTGTTTGTGGTAATTTGTTGCCAATATTCCCAGCAGTTTGAGCTGCAAACGGTAACAATAGATAATGTTACCGTAGTAATATCAGGATGCATTGTAGCTGCTGCGTTACACTGACTGAAGGATTGATTTGAAGCTGAAAGGCGGCCATTTAGTGAACCCTGGGAAGCAGGATTTTGCTGATCGCAGATGAACCAATCGATCGGCAGCTTAGGTAATTCATTTTCAATAAAGGTTATCAAAGGCTGAATATATTAAACCATAAAAAAAGGATTTAAAAAATAGGCTGCTTGGATTGCGTCTTTTCAATTCGTAAACGGAAGTTTTTTTTTTTGTTTTTTTTACGGTAAATACAGATTTGGAAAACATGTTAAGGCTCAGAGAAAAATAGTAGCTTCTCTGGTTTTGTCTTCAGATCTTTTTCTGGACTGCAATGCATAATTTTCTTCCTGTATCTCAGTATATCCACTTTGTCTTAAAGCTGCAGTTCAGTCAATATCCTGCATGTGTGTTTTTTTTTAATAAATCAGTTCTGTAGTAAGAAAAAATACTTTTAGCATTTTCTGTTTTTAAAAAAACAACTTTGAAAGACCAATTTTCTTGTATTCTATTTTAACAGCCATTTGCTAAGGCACTGCCCCTTCATGTCCTGTCACAAGCCCTGGCACACCCCTTTGTCAGCCCTGCCCTCCCTCTAGCACATGTCAGTGCAGGAGTGCTCATGAATATTCATGAGCTTCCACTGACTGACAAGCAGAATATAAACAAATCCCAGCTTTTAATATGTCACCAAATTTCGACCTATCAATACATGGAGAACGAATTGACCTGCAGCTATACAGTTCTTTAGGTAATTAGAGATTGCACACATAACACTATTGAAGTAAAAAAATAAATGTAAAAAAAAAAAAAGACAACTGCAGCTTTAAAATAGAGGGCTGCTAAACATGCAACTCGGCCGAATAAGTATCCACCAAAGTGATCAGAACTATCAAAACATATTGGTGCGCGAACACGACACTGGGGTTCCTGGGGAAAAAGGATATTTATTCTCAACTGTGTTTTTGTTTTTATATTTGGTGGAATTTTTCTTCCCGTGTGGCTGCAGGAAATCATTGCAACACAAAAAGAAAGTGCTATGTGGCGCTAGTCCCCTTCACAGTAATACCAGTAAATTAAAAGGTGTCAATGAAAAAAATAATACCGGGGCAGCCAGGTAAACTGGTATGAACAATACCAGAAAGAACAGTGGGAACAGATACAAACCAGCGGCCGCAAGGTGTAAAGTCCAATAAGTCCAAATAAGGGGAAAGGAGAGAAAGTCCAATGAGCATGAGTCTCTAATCAGTTTGCATCCGTTTACATGTAACGGATCACCTGATTGGAGAACTCCTGCTCATTGGACTCATTGGACTTTCTCTCCTTTCCCCTTATTTGGACTTATTGGACTTTACACCTTGCGGCCGCTGGTTTGTATCTGTTCCCGCAGGAAATCATTGCTACAAACTCCCATTGGCATCTAATGATACCGCTTAGAATGAATGCAGTTGAAACACCACTTCCAATAAATGTTTTTTTTAAATGTCATTTTTTTTGCCGTGTGCCTTTACCTTCCTTGTGTTATAATATTCACATACCTACTCAAGGATATCACAATGAAGTATCTGTTTGGAGAAATACTGATATAAAAAACATTGATGTTTAAACTTCTTAGAAAATCTTTACCGCTGAAATTTTCTCAGAACTGCTTTCCAACTATGGCCCATGTTTAATGTGACCTGGAGCTGTATATGCACACTTACCAATGCCTCACCTTCCATCAAAGTGAACAGAAATGGTCACAATATTATCTTTTGAGTTAACAACTTCTCACAATATTGCATAACAAGTAAGTTGCTGCAACATGGTATCCCTTTTCTTAGTTAAAGTATAAGCCTCTAAGCCACTCCGTTTTAACGTTTTTTGCTTAAAGCTGCAGTTCAAGCTCCCGTTTTTTTTTTTAACTTCAATAGTTTCATGTGGCCAATCTCTACTTACCTAAAGAACTGCATAGCTGCCGGTCAATTCGTTCTCCGTCTATTGATCGGCAAAATTTGGTGACATCTTTAAATATGGGGAATGTAAATGGTTGCTATAGTAACAAGCATGCTTGTTAAAATAGAATACAAGAAAATTGGTCTTTCAAAGTTGTTGTTTTTTAAACGGAAAATGCTAAAAGTATTTTTTTTTGCTACAGAACTGATTTATTTAAAAAAACACACATGCAGAATATTGGTTGAACTGCAGCTTTAAGGAACCCTGTAATTATATTGTGGAATTCTGCGGAGCCCAAACCCTCTCTAATAACACCTGAGATCAGATGCATTGTAAGGAACCCCAACCCTCTCTAACAGCGCGTCTGAGATCAGATGCATTGTAAATTCTTCAGTATTTGGTACAATTTTCAAGTGACCTGAAAATTACAGGAAACTCTCGTTAGGGATGTATGGGGAACCCAAGAGCTCCTAAAAATCCCTATTGCAAACACTGGTCTAATCCCTTTGGTACATGTGTGTGGAGAGAATACTGCCATTACTTTTTATATGGCAATATACATTTGAGTGGAGTAGTCCACCAATAACCGTCCAGCTGTTCTCATCAGCGTTGATGGCTAGATAATTCCTCTAACTTTTGTTTTGCTTCCCTGTAGGCAGGTTCATGGCCCTCATTACCTCTTTGTAACGGTTTGTGCATGTCAGTCCTCATTTGTACGTAACAGTTTATGTAATATACACAACTCTGTACAATCTGCTGTGCAATATGTTGGCTCTTTACAAATAAACAATGATAATGGCCCTCCTTGATCCCAATTTTTCCCTTCTTAATCCCATGGGAATTGAAAAAAGAGAAGAACACAATAAAATACACCTGTTGCTACAGAGGTGAAAGATAATCAATATATTATGGGCAAATGTAATCGGTAATTGATACATTGCGATAAATTGAGAAGCAAACAGCAGTGAGCACTTCTGTTCACAGGAGGTTATATGGGTCATTAAACACTTGCACAGCAAATATGCATTGGCTTCCAAACGTTGGTGTCACAAAATGTCTTGGCTCTTCTACAGGCTTTCTATTGTTCTGTTTACCTTTCCAAATTGTGTTGTATCCAGACGTATACTGGCATCCTTATTCACGGAGTATTTATTCTACTTGCCGCCTCCAGGTGTCTGCTACAGTGTAAATAACTAAAGAGTAGATGAATCTTTAATCCGGGGCATGTTAACCAGAAGTCAGGGCAGTTCGCTAGATGCCAGTAACGGCTGCAAACACGGAGCAAGGAAAGGAGCTGTGGTGCGTTTTAAATCTTCTGGCCAATTTCTTATGTTTCGTGTGCAGTCCCCTAGGTCACAGAGTATCATACTATAGATCATGTTTTGGTCTGACTGTAAGAAAAGACTCAAATGTACTGCTTGAAAAAACGGTACTGAAACCTATTTTTCTTAGCAGGTTATTGCCAGTCGTGTCGGTTACAAATGTGTTTCTGGTAGCTAAAAAAAAATGATGTTCTTTAATAGCAATCTGGTTAACCCTTTGAGTGTCGGAGCAGCTGCGCCCCTGGAGTGCCACCGCCCTTTTGGCACTCGCGATCACGTGAGCACTTCTTTACCGATGACGGAAGGCCTCCTTCCTTTCCACATCATCCTAGATCACGCGATCTCCCCTAGAATAACGAGCCGTATGATCGACGTCATGGGGGGGCCTTGCAGTGCCAGACCCCATGACGTAGTAACTACATCTTTAGGGCACCCCAAGGGGTTAATCTATCCACTACTCCAGGTGCCTTAGTGCCTGCATAGCAGTAATGGAGTAACAGTTTTGAAAATAATATTTAAGATAACCCCCGCAAAAGGTGTATTTCAGCAATCGGGGCAACTTAGCTGGCTGGCCCTTCCATTGATGACAGGGTTAAAGATAACAGTACATTTTAGATGAGTGGAATTTATGAATTATTTAACTGATGCACAGTTGCACACACAGCTAATGGAGAGTTTTCTTTTCATTGCTGAATAGATTGGCAGGAAGAAATGAGATGCGGTAATACCATAATGTGTTTTTAATTGTGCATCTGTCTCCTAAAACCCAAGTTTAAGAACCTTTTTCTTTAGAAGCCATGTAGTTGTGTTGGTCGTTTTGAGATATAGATAGATATATACACCATATACATTTTAAGTTATGGTGGGTGAAAGGGGCAACAAAAAACCTCCACCGTTGGCATATACAGTAGCCAATAAAGAATATCACTTGTGAGCACATTCACATGTCTTAGACAGGTTCTCACCCTGCCTTTCAACCATTATCACCTAGCATACAGTGCTCCCACTGCAGCAAGGGATTCTGGGAAATGACATGCAAATGAGCACACAATGTGTCACCTTTTGTCTGGAAAATCCATTCACATGGAGCCCATTTGCATCGCCGTTCACACCGCTTTTAAGCACAGCATGGGACTATCAAAGCAAGTCAAACCACTCACAGACGTGTGTGTGTGTGTGTGTGTGTGTGTGTGTGTGTGTGTGTGTTTGGGTTGGGTTGTGTTTGTGTGTGTGTGTTGGTGTGTGTGTGTGTGTGTATATTATTTAATTATTATTTTTCCAAAAAGGAGTACTACTGAGCATGGCAAATGTATATAACAGGGAAGGCCAATGCTATATCCAATTTGACAAAATATATATGGTAATAGTATAATATGGTAATAAGTACAGTATATATAATATTATATTAAAAATAAAGCCAATACAACTACATGGCTTCTAAAGAAAAAGGTTCTTAAGCTTGGGTTTTAGGAGACAGATGTACATTTAAAAACACATTATTTTATTACGCCATTGCTCTAATTTGTATATATATGCAGTGGAAGCACTGTATGATAGGTGATAATGGCGAGAAGCAGGGTACCTGCCTAAGACATGTGAATGTGCTCACAAGTAATATTATTATATGCTATATGCTATACGGTGGAGGGTTTTTAGTCACCTTTTCACCCACCATGACTTAAATAATGTGTGGTGAAGACCTACTTCATGTTTCAAGTTGCAAAGCCAGTACAACCAACCTCACACTGACGAGACCCACAAATTCGAAACAGTCTGTGAGTGGGTATATTGGCTTTGCATCTCATCCCAGGCTATGTTTAAAAGCTGTGTTTTAAAGCAGCATGCATTGGCTTAAGGGTTTAAACATGTAATGTGGTCTTGAACAAAGGGTGTACGTGTGCTCATTTTGCATGTCATTTCCCCAGAATCCCTTGCTGCAGTGGGAAGTGCTGTAGGCTGTGGGTGATAATGGTGTGAAGGGAAGGGTTGCAGACCTGTCTATGACGTGAATGTGCTCACAAGTAATATTTTATATGCTATAAGCGGTAGAGGGTTTTTTAGTCACATTTCACCCACCATAACTTAAATAATATATATATTATTATATATATATCTATATCCCTTAAAAGCATATTTACCTTTTCTGATGTCAGTGTGCCTTTCTTTGGACTCTACTTTGGCACCATTAGGCTTTTTTAATACGTCTGATGGTAGGAAAGGGATAAACCTCAAATGTACTGCTTGAAAAAACGTAATGAAACCTATTTTTCTTAGCAGGTTTATTGCCAGTCGTGTCGGTTTACAAATGGGTTTTTGGTAGCTAAAAAAAATATGATGTTCCTTTAATAGCAATCTGGTAACCCTTTGAGTGTCGGAGCAGCTTCGCCCCTGGAGTGCCACCGCCCTTTGGCACTCGCGATCACGTGAGCACTTTTTTACCGATGACGGAAGGCCTCCTTCCTTTCCACATCATCCTAGATCACGCGATCTCCCCTAGAAACGAGCCGTATGATCGACGTCATGGGGGGGCCTTGCAGTGCCAAGACCCCATGACGTAGTAACTACATCTTAGGGCACCCCAAGGGGTTAATCTATCCACCTACTCCAGGTGCCTTAGTGCCTGCATAGTCAGTGAATGGAGTAACAGTTTTGAACAATATATTTAAGATAAACCCCCGCAAAAGGTGTATTTCAAGCATCGGGGCAACTAGCGGCGGTGCTGTCTGCCCTTCCTGATGACGGGGTAAAGAATAACAGTACATTTTAGATGAGTGGAATTTATGAATATTTAACTGATGCACAGTTGCACACACAGCTAATGGAGAGTTTTCTTTTCATTGCTGAATAGATTGGCAGGAAGAAATGAGATGCGGTAAATCCATAATGTGTTTTTATTGTGCATCTGTCTCCTAAAACCAACGTTTAAGACCTTTTTCTTTAGAAGCCATGTTATTGTGTTGGTCGTTTTGAGATATAGCTAGATCTATACACACAATGACACATTTTAAGTATGGTGGGTGAAAGGGGCAATACAAAAACCTCCAGCCGTGGCATATACAGTAGCCAATAAAGAATATCACTTGTGAGACATTCACTGTCTTAGACAGGTTCTAACCACTGCCTTTCAACCATTATCACCTAGCATACAGTCTCCATGCAGCAAGGGATTCTGGGAAATGACATGCAATGAGCACACAATGTGTCACTTTTGTCTGGAAAATCCATTCCATGGGCCCATTTGCATCGCCGTTCACACCGCTAGCACAGCATTGGGACATACAAAGCAGTCAACACTCACCGACGTGTGTGTGTGTGTGTGTGTGGTGTGTGTGTGTGTGTGTGTGTGTGTGTGTGTGCTGTGTGTGGTGTGTGTGTGGTGTGTGTGGTGGTGTGTGTGTGTGTGTGTGTGTATATTATTATAATATTATTTTTTCCAAAAGGAGTACTACTGAGCATGGCAAATGTAATATAACAGGGACGGCCATGCTATATCCAATTTGACAAAAATATATATGGTAATAGTATATATGGTAATAGTACAGATATAATAATATTAAAAATAAAGCCAATACAACTACATGGCTTCTAAAGAAAAAGGTTCTTAAGCTTGGTTTTAGGAGCACAGATGTACTTTAAAAACACATTATTTTATTACGCCATGCTCTTAATTTGTTATATATGCAGTGGTAGCACTGTATGATAGGTGATAATGGCAGAAGAAGGGTACCTGCCTAAGACATGTGAAGTGCTCACCAAGTCTATATATTATATGCTATATGCTATACATGTTGGAGGGTTTTTAGTCACCTTTTCACCACCCATGACTTAAATAATGTGTGGTGAAGACCTAACTTCATGTTTCAAGTTGCAAAGCCAGTACAACCAACCTCACACTGACGAGACACCCACAAATTCGCAACAGTCTGTGAGTGGGATATTGGCTTTGCATCTATCAGTTCTATGTTTTAAAAGCTGTGTTTTTTTTAGGGGGGGGGGGGGGGTGGGGAGGAAGGGAGGGCGGGGCGGGTGGAAAAGCAAGCAGGCACAGCTCATCCCAGGCTATGTTTAAAAGCTGTGTTTAAAGCAGCATGCATTGGCTTAAGGGTTTAACCATGTAATGTGGTCTTGAGACAAAAGGTGTCACTGTGTGCTCATTTGCATGTCATTTCCCAGAATCCCTTGCTGCAGTGGAAGTGCTGTAGGCTGGGTGATAATGGTGAAGGGAAGGGTTGCAGACCTGTCTATGACGTGAATGTGCTCACAAGTAATATTTTTATATGCTATACGGTAGAGGGTTTTTAGTCACATTTTCACCCACCATAACTTAAATAATATATATATTATATAATATATATATATATATCCTCTTAAAAGCATATGTTACCTTTTCTGATGTCAGTGTGCCTTTCTTTGGACTCTACTTTGGCACCATTAGGCTTTTTTAATACCAATCACAATGTTTCTTGAACTAATGCTATATTTCTCAGTCCCAGTATTAAATGTAAGGTAACGACCCTTTTTTGTTCATCATTAACAATAGGACAGTGTATAATACCTTGTTTTTATTTTATTCAAAATTGGGGTTGATTTATGGTATCGAGTCAGGAGTGAACTCTGATTTGCTACTACTGCAAAGTGTCACGGACATCAAACTCTCTTTATAAGCAACAGAAAGCAGAAGGGGGTTACATGGTGGTTCCTAACCATAGTTAAAGGGACCTAATTGTGGTTCAGTCTGGAACTTCTTCAAACTCATATTCCATATCATTAGCATGGTTGTATGCCGGAGGGCGTTGGGCAATGTGCAGGTTATTATTAATTCCCATTGCAAATTTCTAAAATCAGATTTCTGTGTGCGATTGTTTTGAAGCACCCATACCCGCCTGCTGAGGTCTTTTGAGGATTTCATGAAGTAACGTTTTGGCATGCTGCCAACGTAACTGGGAATTACAGGCTCTAATTTTGGGACTAGAACTCTTCCGACGTTAGAGAAAAATGACAAGAAATACATGTCACGGTAGCTAGTGATAGGTTATAATATACACAAAATATATGGGTTGAATTGAACATGACTTAGATATAATAAAGACAGTTTATTCCTTAGATAGGTGAACACACAAGATGGTACAAATAACAGACAAAATATAGCACTTACTTAGGGGTTGGACAATGAAGCAATCAGGTACAGGATTGTCAATTCATACAGCAATACAGGATACAAATGAAGACATCACGAAAGACTCCACGAAGACAATGGGCCCAGTCTGCTTGGGATAGGAAAACCTTTGTCCCAAGGTGTGAAACACAACACTTATCACAAGTACCCACGTCCTGCTCTGCTTTGTTCTAGCATACACAAGCAGGGTGGGGGAGCGTTTGATCAGGGGGCTTATTGTAGACCACTTGTCTCCCCCTGAGCATTAACATACCATATGGGCTCTAGCCTTCCCGGGCTTTTACCCTGGACCCAAAACATAGTACATTTTCACAATCATATTTATATTAAAAGAATCCGTTCTGTGGGTCTGAGCGGGCTGAAATCTGCCAGGTCCTCATGCCGGAGGACCCTTGCCATAGTGGCCAAATATCAGCCCTCCACGACCCCCAGAACCGGAGATACCGAAACACAGTTTTAAAAGCACTTTTGAACACGAGTCTTTTTTCTGCCATGAAAGTCAATGGCAGAAACCCAAACTTTGCAATTACCCTGACTCCGTTCTGTTGCCCCGAGAGGGTCGGTATTTGCCATGCAATCCTGCCGGAACTAGGACTACATGGTGGCCGAATCTCAGTCCTCTAGGTTGAACAGAACCAGAGTTATGGGTTCCAGGTTTCTGCTCATCCCGACCTAACCGTTTTTACTCGCGGCTTTTACCTCCGCCATTAGAGTCTATGGTGCAACCCTTATAACGAGCGCGACCCTTTACCGGGGTCATTAACTCTCGGACCCGGTTGGGGTCAAGTGAGGGGGTTCCTAGGGTCTAGGGGCAAAAAGAATTTTATTCCTGTGTGCCCTAGAACCCAAGTTTCCCACGCCAATTGAATTTGAACTTGACCGGGGAGTGATCAAAGCTCTCTTCAAGACAATGTTTCCGCTCTTGCGGTCTGCGGTTTGGATGGCTGCCAACCCGTTCCTGGAGGTCGGCTTTGAGGGATCTCCATTGAAATGAATGGCTCCTTTGACTTACAATGGGGAACCGCCGCTCCTCCTCTCGGGGGCCACCTGCAGGTCTTCTACGATATCAAGCCCAAATTGCCGGAATCTCCATACGGTTACATGGGGCTGTAATGGCGACCTATGGAGAGACTGCAAAATGGAGCCTGCAAAGGCGGGAAAAGGTACAAAGGGCCATAAACACCAAATTAGCATTAACCCTTTCCCTCCCACCTGGATCCCAGTGTATGTGGTTGTTGCATACACTGCAAAGGTACAAACTCCAATAATTGTACCAATATACACATCTAGCAAATACAACAGTTTGCCAGGAGGCAGGGGGAATAAAGATACATTAATTCCCTCTAAATGTGGGAATAGGATAACCAAGGGACATACCTTTTGGTTATGAAGCAGGGGAACATATGTATTATCCGTACATTTCTGGTTAACCCTCATTCCCAGACGGTGGAAGGCGGGTGCCTAATGGAGTGACCCCTTTATTACACAACGCTTGGCACCCCCCCCCGTCACAATACAGAATTGCTGAAACGGATTCTGCACCTTCAGTCAAGGGCATACTGTGTATGTACAACGTTAAAGCATCAGTGCCACCTCTGGGCACGTAGGTGTCCATTAAAGGACACACCAGTGGCACAGAGAAAGCAGTGTGTGAGCAAGTCCTGCCAAGGCCTGACATGGCTATACAGTCCCTAACTTTGGAACTTAGCAGCCGCGCATATAGTGTGCCCGCGACTGGCGACGTCGCCGCTAGCGAAAGTTATATTTCGCTTTGCGGCGGCGCGATGGCTTACTGGCATTTTGATTTATTGGTTCAGGGGCTGTCACATGAGGCGACAGCCCTTGAAAAATCAAATATTGCCAGCTTCCAAATTCGCGACGCAATGTCCTCTCGTCGCATTGTCGCAGTCGCGCTTACTATAATGGCATGCGTCGCCGCCGCCCGTCGCAGGCACTATAAACGCACGGCCTTAAGTATGCCCTGCTTCTCTCTTCCTTAGGTGTGTCCCAAAGTGCTGTGATTTCTAGTGCCATCCATGGAGAAGTAGAATAGAGAAATTGGAGGAGCACTACCAAGTATCAAAAAGTAGAAAAAGAAGGTGCGTATCCTATAAAAAAAATATTTATTGGTCATGGATAAAAAGGGGGGCACAGAACCCACCCCACCAACGTTTCACGCTTCACAGAGCGCTTTCTCAAGGTTATTTATTTATCCATTCGCAATCCGGCTGTGAAGTTTATAGCACTACACATGTACCGGTCTGTCCATCCATGGAGAAGCTACTCGTCTATTTAACTAAAAGTGGGTTAGTTTTTGTGGCACTGTTTGGTTCGTGGGTTATTTGATGATTTGGCTGTCCATGTAGATGAAATATACCGTGTAGGAATGCTGAAAACATGAATACTTTCTGAAATCAAAGCAAGAAAAGTAGGGGGTGCTCGGGGGGAAACAAATGAAGAAACAATAATATACTTTGGAATATGATTGTCTTTGATGAATGGTGCTGGGAAGCCTGTGTAGGAGAAAGTCGATGGCCCACCTATGGGAGAAGGAGTGGCTCGGTAATATGACGAGACTCAGGGTTTTGAATCGGGGGGGGATCTTTTCCGGTGTTGGCTCATTGTGACCTTGGGCAAATCACTTTATCTCCCTGGTGGTACCACCAAAGCAGATTGTAAGCTCATCTGGGCAGAGACTGTGTCTGTACAATCCTATGCGCGCGTACCCACGCTCATACAGTACTGTGATTTGACGCGCTTTTGATTCCCATGGGAGAAAGCTCTATATAATTATTATTAATGTAATGTTCACATGAGAAAAAATAGATTGCAGCAGCACTCCATGGTATACAAAATAAATATTGATTTTATCCTTGGTTACAGAAGCCCTGGGGGTTGAAACAATGGGTGTAATAAAATCAGTATTTTATTTATTTTTCTATACTTTGGCGTGCTGCTTCATTATATATTTCTCTTGCGTAATGCCTGAAATGCTTGCCGGGTTGGTCCTTTAGAATCAATGGTTCTGACTGAGGCAGTCCTTGTCTGCATCCATCCACTTCTTTCTTCTTCACACAGTCTTTTCTTTTTCCTCCATTTTTAAATAACTGTATTGGCCATAAAGATTACATGAGGCTTTTATCACGCTGTAAATTGCTGTCAATTACATTAGCTTCTCTTTCCATCTGTAAGAAGCCAAACTGCCCTATAGGAAATGCTGCTTCTAATCCACGGGTGGGCACTCCAGTCCTCAAGGGCCCCCCAGCAAGATTGAGCCACTGTGCTTTTTTTTTTTAAAGAGGCAAAACCTTCAATGCCCACATGTTTGTTTTATCTTTATCATTCTGTAGGATTGGATAATAATGATTGCATTTTTTTTTAAATTCACTTATAATGCTATTTTCAATTAGTTTTATAATTTGAGCAGCAGCTTAGGTAATTGGTTTTCATTAAAGGTAATCAAATGGTTTTCTGTGTGTGTAGTATATACATATAATTATATATGTATATTTAATATTATTAATATAATAATATATAATCTAATAATATATAATTACTGTATATAGATATGTGTTGACAAATCACCAAAAAATCTACTCGCCACACAAAAAAAATCTACTCGCCACCTATTACCCAAACGTGTGCTGCTTGGGCCAATATTTACTCGCCCGGGGGTTAAAATCCACTCGCCCGGGGCGAGCAAATGTATAGGTTTGTCGATATATATATATACATTATTTTTTGTAATGTGCTTTTAAAATTACTGACAAGTTAGAATTTGTATGTATGTTTATAAAAAAAAAAAAACCGTTGCGCATATTTGCAGGTATCAGTTCCGTTCCCAAACCTACCTTTTCCCCATAGTCCCTCGATCATATTCTTCCACCAGGATGTTGATGGACAAGCTTAACTGATCACATTATTTTCTTTCTACGATCCCCCTACGACGAACTGGAACTTGTATTCTGAAGGTAAGTTAATTTTTATGTTACATTCTGAAAGATATCAGTACAGTTACAGATCACTGTGTACCTTTGTACTTCCCAGTCTTAGCTGATTGCCGGCTAACTAGATTCACGCATGAACTTAAAGGAGGAATCTAGCCGTTTCATTTTTTTTTATCGAAGTTTTGAAGTAGGGGTCTCCGGAGCTGAACCCCATTAATTTCAGCTCTGGGGACACCCTGATTTCGAGATCTTACCTTAAGACATTAGTAACAGGCTCTATAGTCTCCTCGGTTTGCGCCCAGCTTCGGTACCGGTAGGGAGCCGGTATTGCTGTTCAGGACGTGCTGACAGGCGCATGCGTGAGCTGCTGTTTGCCTATTGGGCGATATGTCCTTACTACAACAAACGCTTCTGATCTTCTAGACATGTGTCTCTAGATGACCACACTAACACTACCAGCACAGCGCGTCACTGGCCCCACCCTGCTTCCTAATCTACTAACCACCTGTACTTTGTTGCACTATGGACTCATTTAACATCAGTGGTACTAACAAGATGGCGTTATCTCATGGTAACATACATATATTTTTTATATAGATATTTCTTAATTAAACAGCTATTTACGTCAGGGACTATTGCGCGTGCGCGTGTGTATATCTATATATCGTGTATGTATGTGTTATATAACACAGTATGATGCATGTATTGCCATTGTGTGTGTGTCACGTATGCATTATTTTTATTTATTTATGTATAAAATATTTTACCAGAAGTAATACATTGAGAGTTACCTCTCGTTTTCAGTATGTCCTGGGCATAGAGTTAAATTACAAATAATACATGGTTACAAATACATTACATAGTGAACAGGGATACATTATATACAGACATTGCATGCACAGTTAAAGAAAATATATATTATGGGCGTATGTACAGTTACAGACCAGATTAAAATGTGAGATAGCCTTAGTTTTGAAAGAATTTAAACTGGGGGTAGATGTGAGAGTCTCTGGTAGGTTTGTTCCAGTTTTGTGGTGCACGGTAAGAGAAGGAGGAACGGCCGGATACTTTGTTCACCTTGGACCATGAACAGTCTTTTGGAGTCTGATCTCAGTTGATAAGTGCTGCATGTGGTAGGGGTGAGGACTTGTTCAGGTAGCTGGGTAGCTTGCCAGAAAGTATTTAAGGCAAGACAGGAAAGGTGAACTTTGCGCCTAGACTCGAGGATGACCAATCTAGTTCTTTGAGCATTTCGCAGTGAGTGTGTTGTGTTTGCATTGGAGAACAAGCGGCATATTGAATTGTAGGGGTGTCAATTTACCAAGTGTGATTTGGGGGTGCCGAGCCAATATACTGCGTCTCCATAGTCGATAATTGGCATTAGCATCTGCTGTGCGATACGCTTTCTGACCACAGCAGACTTGGGGAGGATTTGTTCCTGTAAAGTACACCTAGTTTGGCATAGGTTTTGGATGTCAGGGTATCAATGTGCATCCCGAATGTTAAATGGGAGTCAAATCATATGCCCAAGTATTTAGAACTAGTAACAGGAGTTAGGGTGGTGTTAGCATTGGTTCTGATCTCGAGCTCAGTCAGTGGAAGCTTTAAAAAATTTAGTCTTGTTACAGTCTTGTCAGTGTTTAAAAAATGTTGTTTTGGGAAATCCAGTTTTCGAGTCTCAAAAAGTCAGACTGAAGTATGTGTTCAAGGTCAGAGGCTATGGCTGTGTGCAAATAGGATTGTGTGTCATCTGCATACATGTGTATTGAAGCTTCCTTACAGCTGGGGAAGATCATTGATGAACACTGAAAAGTAGTGGGGCCCCAGAACAGAGCCTTGCGGGACACCACAGGTGATATACAGGGGTTTGGAGTTAGAGCCTAGATGGACGCATGTTGGGATCTCCCGATAGGTAGGACTGAAACCAGTTTAAAGCATGCTTCCCTATTCCGAGCACTGGAGTTTAAGCGATAGCATGATCAACAGTTAATCAAAGCCTTTGCAAAATCACCAGTGAGCTGTCCCCATTCCACACAGGATTTCATTGCAAACTTTTAGCAGGGTAGTTACGGTGGAGTGTTTGGGGCGAAAGCCAGATTGGAATTGGCTAGGGAATTTGTCTTGGTATAGTAGTCGCTTAATTGGGAGTGGACACATTTTTCCATGACTTTGGATAGTATTGGGAGAAGAGAGATTGGCCTGCAGACAGATAGAGTTGACTATGGAAGCAATTGGTTTGGCAATGGCTGGGGCACCAGTCTTAGGAACTTAGATTGTAGTAAGTCGGTCCACATTGGCTGCTTAGTTTTAATTTTGAGGAGCGCTTGTGTAATCTCTTCGGATACTGGTGCCAATTGAAATTTGGGCATGTTTTGGGAGGGGGTGGGGCTAATGGTACTCTTTGGATGAGATTCATGTTTGTGGTTTGTGGTTGCGTTTGCTAATAATTAGTAGGCACCCCCACAAAGTAATCATTGAATGTGTTTGCAATGTCAGTGGGGTTTGTCAGAGTAATATCCTCCTTTGTGATATTACTTGGTTGTTGATGGATAAAAGGCTGGAATATATTGTTGATAACCTTCCAGAAGTTAGCTGGGTTTGATGTATTCTGGAGAAGATTGTCAGAGTAATATTGTGCTTTTGCATGCCTTGTTTGCCTTGTGCACATGTTCCCCAAGCATTTGTAGTGATTGAGATCCTTGCTAGTGCCAGTTACTTTGTAGCTTTTCCACAAGGCATCCCTGAACTAGCACGCATGCAGTGTGTGTGTATGTGATGTGCATGTGTTTGTTCAACTATGCTGCGTGCATCTGATGTGTGTATTTGGTCTGTTAACGTGTTTGTGTTGTGTTTCTGATGTGTGTACACATGTATATGGTATGTATATGAGGTGAGAGAAAAAGAAGAATCTGCGCTCATAAAATTGTGAATATTGTGCTAAATAGGTTCAAATATATAGTAAATGTGTATAACCTGTTACAATAAAGAGAGATTTGTGCTGCTGTGCTCGTGGGATGGCTCCACAAACCGAAAAACTAATATAGAAACAAAAAGAGAAACAGCGCAAAAAACCTCATTGTGCAGTATAAAAATAATATTGTATTATATAAAAAACAGGTGAGTATCGCACGTACATCAAAGATCTGAATAACTAGCATGACATGTATTTGGACATGTTACCAATCTGTACACAGCAACTGTGGGTATGATGACAACGATCACCGGATCAATTCTCCTGTACTTTCAAGAAGCAGTCCTAGTGTGGCTCCACTCGATTAAATCGGAACCTCTTGCCATAAGACGTACACACGACCGCTGCTACGGGAAGAAAACGTCTCCTGCCGGTTCCCCGGCGTCAGGTCACCCTGCACGGCATACACAGCATACACGCGCTGATGACGTCATCAGATGGCGACGGCGAAATGCCTTGCGCAGCGTCTTTTGCAAATCACCAGCCAGCCACCAGCCAGGGAAACAGGAGAAAGTCCTGTATTAAAGTGATTGAAGGCAAATGAATTCGGACCTCAATAGGTGATAGTAGGAACGCGCCCTCTACATCCAACGCGTTTCGTATATATAATATACTTCGTCAGATCCCTGTCATGCTAGTTATTCAGATCTTTGATGTACGTGCGATACTCACCTGTTTTTTATAATACAATATTATTTTTATACTGCAGGTATGAGGTATGAGGTTTTTTGCGCTGTTTCTCTTTTTGTTTCTATGTATATGAGGTGTGTGTTTGTTTATATGCATGTGTGCGGAGCTTGCTTATTGTAAGGTGGGTGTAACGCGCATCTATGTTTGGTGTGTGGGCTGCTTTGTTCCTGGCCCCTCTCCTCCCCCCCAGGCTAAAACTTTGACAGCCATCTCCTGTGGTGAATTGAAGTAACTTCTGGCCTTAGAAGTGTATTCCTTTTTTTATTATTATTTATTTATTAAAATATTTTCAGGCCATCTTCTGCCTGATGTCTTTAAAGCAGCAATCCTCCCCAGAAACCTGTTTGAGTGTAACTCCTATAATGTTAGTATCCGGTCCCGGAGCATGTGCTGCTAACGTCCGAGGTTACCATGGTACCGTTTGGACTGCACTGGGCTGTGGGGAGAGCTCCATTTTATCCTCCCAAACACTTGCCGTATTTCCTCGATTGTAAGACGCACCATCGATTTGGCCCTTACAATCGAAGAAAATAATTTTTTCACTTACCATGTTGCAGGAGAGGTCCCATGTCAGCGGAGGATGAAGTGGGCGGCGACAGCAGGACAGGTCCCACGTCTGCAGATGGTTGAAGATGGAGAGCAGGCAAGAGTGCGGCGGAGTGTAGCGGTGGGAGTGCGGCGGCGGCAGGACAGGTCCCAAGTCTGCTGGTGAATGAAGATAAGAAGACAGCATGCAGTGGCGGCTGGGGCAGAAGATCATAATAGCAGGAGAGCTGAGCAGGAGCAGAGCGGCATAGGGGGAACGGCTTGGGAGGTGCACACTGTAATCGGAAGTCAGACACCGGTCAACTTCCGGTGTTACAGTGTGCACCTCCCAAGCCATTCCCCTATGCAGCTCTGCTCCTGCTCAGCTCTCCTGCTATTATGATCTTCTGCCCCAGCCGCCACTGCATGCTGTCTTCTTATCTTCATTCACCTGCAGACTTGGGACCTGTCCTGCTGCCGCCGCACTCCCGCCCGCTGTCCATCTTCAATCCTCTGCAGACGTGGGACCTCTCCTGCCACCGCCCGCTTTATCCTCCGCTGACATGGGACCTCTCCTGAAACATAAGTGAAAAGAGGGGTTTAGTACTGCAGACACTTTTTTTTTTTTTCTTTAATTTTTTTTAATACATCGATTCTAAGACGCACCCCACTTTTAGACATGTGAAAATCAGGGAAAAGGTGCGTCTTAGAATCGAGGAAATAGGGTAATAATTAAAAAGCGTAACTCCTGAGCGAAACATCAGATTTAAAAAATAAATAAGCGTATGTTAAACTAACATACAAAATGTGCCGACTGCTGCTTTAACTGGTAATCAAATGTCCTTCAGGCATCAGATCAATGTCACAATGAAACACATTGAGTCGTTTATTTTTTTTATATGGTTATGGGCAGGGCGAGTGCATTTTGCCCGCTGTCGCGTGCTTACCGGCGGCAGGGTGTGGTAGCGCGGCGTCACCCAGCATTCTCCTGCAAGTACTGCGTCTCCTCCTGCAAATCCCATGAAAATGGCTGTGCGGCATCAAATGACGCCGCGATGCCATGACAACCTGACGTCACGCAGCCATTTTCACAGGAGTTTTAGGGGGAGACACTGAAGTTGCAGGAGAATTACCGCCGCCGGTAAGCACTCGGCAGTGGCAGGGGGGTGAAAGTTGGAGGGGGTTACATTTTGGGGGGGGGGGGGGGGGGAGTGCCTTTTTTCTTTTCGGGCGAGTGACATTTTTTACAATTTGTCGAGCCCTGGTTAGGGGTTTATAAGGCTTCCCAGCCAGAGTGACTCCTTTCATTTATAAATGTTCCTGGCTTCCGACACGAGTAACTATCTGTAGAACCTGATGCTTGCCTGACGTCCTATGTTACCCTGCTGTGTTTAGTCAGAGGTGCGGGGAAGTGACAAAGCACCAAGCAGAGAAATGTTTGCTCTCGCTGTGCCAGAGGGCGTGGCAGTGACACGGGGACACACCGTGACACATAAGTCTGCTTGCTCGATTAAATGCTGCCAAGAAATGTGTTGCTGTCCCCATCATCTGCATGGAAGTGACTGATGAGATTTAAAGGGGCAGTACCTCCTACGCATTCAGTTTTTACCCCACTTTTTTTTTTACTGGGGGAAGGGACGGAACCTGATCCAAACGCTTTTTCTTGCTCCGGTGACCTTGTTCTTTAAACTACATACCGAGTCTCATTTAACAAAAAGGCTGCCACATCTTTGGACCAATGTACTGTAGGCTGCAACCTAATTGGTTGTTGTTTCCTATTGGATGGCTATTTAAATTACCTTTAAAAAAAAACAGGAAGTAATATCTGCAACTTCACCAGCAAGTATCTCAGGGAGGATGGGTGGGAGGTAAATAGTGCGTGGGTGGGAGGGTCCCCAAAGCTATAAATAGTGCGTGGGTGGGAGGGTCCCCAAAGCTATAAATAGTGCGCGTGTGGTAGGGTCCCCAAAGCTGTAAATAGTGCGTGGGTCCCCAAAACTGTAATTAGTGCGTGGGTGGGAGGGTGCCCAAAGCTGTAAATAGTGCGTGGGTGGGAGGGTGCCCAAAGCTGTAAATAGTGCTTGGGTGGGTCCCCAAAGCTGTAAATAGTGCACGTGTGTGAGGGTCCCCAAAGCTGTAAGTTGTGCAGTTCAGCTCTGGATGATGCCAGTCCTGTAAAAGAGAGGCAGAGTCACTGTATTTTGAATAGGGGCAGTGGGGGGATATTATTTAGAAGTACTGGTTATTGATCGTTTTAGAAACATACATAATTCTGTTATTTTTTCATTGTACAATGGAAAAAAACCACACCGCATCTTTTTCACTCTGTCTGTGTAACGCTTTATGTAAATTCCCTTATGCTGCCATCAGCCCAGGTTCCTATTTTTGAGTCAGAGGTCTAATAGGGCAATTAAAGCTGCAGTTCAGTCTTTTTTTTATTTTTTATTTTTTTACTTCAATAGTTTCATGTGGGCAATCTCTAATTACCTAAAGAACTGTATAGCTGCAGGTCAATTCGTTCTCCATGTATTGATCGGCGAAATTTGGTGACATCATTAGTGAAGAGATTTGTTTTTCTTCTGCTTCTTTCTCTCAGTGGAAATGCATGAATATTCATGAGCACTCCTGCACTGACATGTGCTAGAGGGAGGGCAGGGCTGACAAAGGGGTGTGCCAGGGCTTGTGACAGGACATGAAGGGGCAGTGCCTTAGCAAATGGCTGTTAAAATAGAATACAAGAAAATTGGTCTTTCAAAGTTGTTGTTTTTTAAAAAACGGAAAATGCTAAAAGTATTTTTTCTTACTACAGAACTGATTTATTAAAAAAAAACACACATGCAGGATATGGACTGAACTGCAGCTTTAATGGGCCTAGCAGCCGTCTGTTTTTAGTCCCTCTGCTGAGATCATATTTGCTGCTCAAAGTAATTGACAAAATATCCTGTGCGTTTTTAATTGAACATTATCGCTGTAAAAGCGTGTCGTTCCAAACATGAAATGCAACTATTACCCTTTCTCTGCCGCCACGCAAAAAGAATGAGGTTTGTACTGTAACCTGCCAAGTCCTTTTTGTTTTTCACGGGATCTGTCGGTGTCAGGATAACTCATGTGACTGGGCGCTCTGATCGGAATGTAGTTCTGCAACCTGGCTATTCACAGGGAATATGCACAGTCTTGGCAAGCTCGAAACCCTAACCCACTACATCGTGTATATATTTCTGCTTCATTTGGAGTGCTACTGGGATTGTGACTTAATGCAGGGGTGCTCAACTCCAGTCCTCTCTCACCCCCTCCCCCCCCTCCAGCAGGTCAGGTTTTCAGGCTATCTTTGCTTCAGCACAGGTGGCTCAATCAGTCCCTGTTTCAGCACAGATGGCTCAGAGGCTCAGTAAAAGACTGATTGAGCCACCTGTGCTGAGGCTGGAATATCCTGAAAACCTGAGTCTTTAAGACAGGAGTTGAGCACCCCTGACCTAATGTACAAGACAGGAAACCTTCAATGCTACATCCAATAGGGCAAATTATGTAGTACAGTACATTACTATGTATTTTATCTATATTCTTTCTTCATACCAGGGCGCTCAGGGTAGGCACGGTGTATGAGGTTACACTGCGTGCCTAAATAAATATTATTAGTAACTTTGGACCTTGAGGGATAATATAAAGGGCACTGGGTAAGAGAACCAGCAGGCAACTTTGATTAGGACTGTTTTATGTTATCAACCCAAAATGTTGTTTTTCTTTGCTTTCACCTTCATACACTGTATCCCTCTGGGGTAGCGGCGTCCCTGGGACGCTTATCAAATACAAAGTTGAATGGCTATTTGCTTTGGTTAGTGTCATCAAATAGGTAAAACACATGTAAAGTGGCAGCTCGTGTTCACCGGAGGGACAATCCCTCTAGCACAGGCCTGCACAACATACGGCCCGCGGCCCGCCCGGCCTCTCTGTGCGGCACGCGATGAGATTTAAAAAAAAAAAATTAATTTTTTTTTTTTTTAAACAAAATGGCGGCGATTCCCCGCGGTCCCGGGGGTGATTTGAGGTGAGGTGCAGGGGGGTGAGGTGCAGGGGAGGTGAGGTGCCGGAAGGGTGATGTGAGGTGCCGGAAGGGTGATGTGAGGTGCCGGAAGGGTGATGTGAGGTGCAGAGGGGGAGAGTGGTGTGAGGTGCAGGGGGGGAGAGTGGTGTGAGGTGCAGGGGGGAGAGTGGTGTGAGGTGCAGGGGGGGAGATGGTGTGAGGTGCAGGGGGGAGAGTGGGTGTGTAGGTTCAGGGGGGGAGAGTGTGTGAGTGCAGGGGGGGAGAGGGTGTGAGTGCAGGGGGGGCGAGTGGTGTGGAGGTGCAGGGGGGGGAGAGTGGTGTGAGGTGCAGGGGGGGAGAAGGATGTGAGGTGCAGGGGGGGAGAAGGATGTGAGGTGCAGGGGGAGTGGGATGTGTGTGGTGTGCAGTGGGGTATTGTGTGTTTGTGGAGAGGGAGTATTATGTGTGTGGGTGAGGGGGAGAGATGGGGGTATGAGAGATAGATGGGGAGTATCGCAAAGGTTGATAGTGAGGGGTTCTGTGGGGAGATATGAGGATGATGATGATGAGAGGTGCTGGAGGAGAGATGATGATGATGATGATGATTTTACCCGCGCGGCCCAATTTTTTTTTCCTTGGAGCATTTCGGCCCTTCTCGCTTTAC
Source organism: Ascaphus truei (assembly GCA_036426205.1). Classification (NCBI taxonomy): domain Eukaryota; kingdom Metazoa; phylum Chordata; class Amphibia; order Anura; family Ascaphidae; genus Ascaphus; species Ascaphus truei. Next base: position 17,316,470 of record CM071577.1, read on the forward strand.
GAGTTGTGCAGGCCTGCTTTAGCACTATGCTTTAATTTGGTGTAGAAGGCTGTCTAGTGGTTGGGGGTTGTGATTGTGAAATGACAGCCCAAACCGTTTAGATTTATAACCCTTCCAATGCTGGAAGGTATTGTTGCACGTGAAAGGTGTGCAATAGTTCCCTTTCTTCCTGTGTTCCTGTCCCCTCCGGCATTGAAAGGGTAATACTGTAGTAGCCTAATTTCTTAGGCTGATGCCAGCTAGGCCATGATGTGGATTTTGTTTGCCTCTCACCTAACCACGAACAACAAGCGACATGTAGCATTCGAGATTGGATTGTGTTTTCACAACGCTGTGCAGATCCCTGCTTTTGTTCTCTATCTTCCGGTTGCAGCCTGCCAAAGCACAACTCTAGGTTTGGCTAAAAAACAAGAACACACAGCTTGAACACAGCTTTTCTCAGTTGGATATGGCGGTTGACATCATTGCTTGGGCGGCGCATCAAAAAAAATCAGCAACAGCAGGATATCTTCCATTAGTATTTCAACAAAAGTTCGACTTTCAGTCTTTTCTATAGATTTCCATTTCTTTTAGGAACAAGGGAGAAATACAACATTTCAGGTCCAAGACGGACCTTTCATCGGGTAAAAATGACAGAATGACCTCAGAACCTATAGAGAGGAACTTGTAGATCAGAAAGAAAGTGAATGGATTTCCGCACTGGACACGGTCAGGCGCAGGGGTTTGAATCCGAGCCGGCTTGGAATTTAGCTGGGATCGGTGCTGGACCTCTTACTTGCTCCGGCATCGCCTCCTGCTCCTCATCTCGGTGAGATTGCAGCGTCATACGACATCACGTTGTCATAGCAACGTGACGCCGGAGGCGAGAAGCCGAGTAGATGGTAAGAGGGACTAATTTTGCTCGGGCGATTTGTGTCCTGCTAGTTGCGCGTGTAGGAGGGGCGTGTCGGGGGCGCGGCCATGACATCACAGAGCTGGTTCGCCCTCATTGGGCGAACCGATCACATGACGCGCAAGCGAGCGGCAGAATCAAATTTGTTTGACTCTGCAAGCAGCTGAGCGCCGTGCGCTCACGGGCACATGCACGCGCGTGCTGGAAACATACACATTGTAGCAATGTGTTTGATCGCGCTGTGCGTGTTCTCAGCGTCACCCTGGACGAGGCCTTACAGACACCCTGTGTTCTCCCTCGGCAATCAGTTTAACTATAGTGGGGAAGAGCGCGGGGCTTGAATCCCTGGATCTCTGGTATTTTCTGTGAGATCCCATTAATAAATGGGATCCCTTGTCCTTATTGGTTTTTATAACTTTTGATTAGATTTTACTTTGAGTGGTTATTGTTGAGTTTTGACTTTTTTTTATACTATGTATAAATTAGTGTTATGGTATTTATATATACCTTTTGCAGGTTGCGTTCCGGCACTGCGTGTCAGTGATGTCACGGGAGGGTGGAGCTAGGGGTTGCTTGCGGATAGGCACGTTAGCGGTGCGTTTCAGTGACGTCACCTTGGTAGCACGCTGTCTGCCTGCTCCAAAGAGCTTTGGTTCACTTTCATCAATATATTCTGAGGTTTATGAAGTGTTGTAGCTGCATCTTATTCACAATTGCACATTAGCAAGTAAGTTTATTATGCTCTGTTCAGCACTGTATTCTAAATATTGGAATATTGTTTTTATACATCTTGAATATATGTAGAATATGGTACAGTACCATGTTTGCCCCTTTTATGTGATATTTTTATTCTTGATCATCAGTGTCACTTCCTGTTAACCTGTGTTTGGCACCAAATATAGCCTTAAATATGCGTTTAATTCTGGAAATTTTTTACCTGATAAATGGTCCGTGTCGGACTTGAAACGTCGCATTTCTCCCGTGTTCCTAAAATAAATGGAAATCCATTGCAAAGACTGAAAGTAGAGGTTTTTGTTCAGATACTATTGGAAGATCTTCTGCCTTTGCTGATTCCTTTGACTGTGATGTTGGCCACACATGCATGTATTCTTCTGTGAGGCTCCCCCCCCCCCCCCTGTCTCTAACAGAAGGATGCTAGCTCTCTGGTCTTATACCCTGGTGTGTGTTCCTTGGTCAATACTGTGGACACATTTATGTTTTTGGATATGAAATAAGTGAAATGTTATGTAATAATGGGTGTTATACTGTAACACCTTCTGAGATTTGAGAAAAGCACCAAAAAAAAAATAAGCACCCAGAATCCAATTGTCAAAATGAAAATCAATTTACTGAAGACATATAATGAAACAAATAAAAATATCCATAATAAAACACCAGATAAAAGCACAATATAGAACAGTATATCTTTTTTTTAACCATTTAGTTTCCGGTAGGTATTGGATTGAAACTGAGCAAAGTCCACTGAAATGAAAAAAGGGTTTTTTTTGCAATTGTTAAGCAGAATTGGACCTCAGGAATTGTAGCTTTTAAAGTTGACTATGTATTGGGGAAAAAGCATACATGCCTAATAATCCAGAGTAATTAGGTGAATGTCAATGCACAGTGTGGGTGATTGAGCCTAGAGATTCAGAGCCAGGTGTATTGCTATCAAAATGAGTCAGCTGCAGTGTCAAGACTTTATTTACCTAAAAGTTTGTGAGGTGCGGGGAGAGGGGGGTTGGCTTGTTTGGTTGTTAAATTTACATTGCTTATTGATTTTTACATTTCATTTACAGAACAAACAGCGTAATGTGATACTCCATTACAATTTTTTTTTTTTAAATAAAAGCCGTTTCTGCAGCAAGACCGTTTTTGTCTCGGTTTTTCAGAGTAATAGACCTGTTCATTTTGATAGGCGAGGCCTCTGCAACCTTACCGGGGTTCAGTCGGCTTCTGGTCACGTCGCCATGACAACGCGCTCATGTGACGCATTGTCATGGTAATGAGCGTCAAATGACGCTGCGCGTGACCCTCCGCATCATTTGACGCCGGGTCACTGGAGAGGGGGGGGAGCCCGAGCGCTGGGGCTGGCACACAGAGGGGGGCGCAGCAAAAAAAACTTTGCGCACCCCTGTCTTAAGGAATACGAATATCAATTAATAGTCCAAATAAAAAAGGTATCTGCTTATACGGAAGTACTCATTTACTCTGCCCTATTCCAAATGGACTAATATGGCTATTTCTATTTAATTCAAGAAGGTATATTTCTACGGTTTCGCGTTTAATTTGGCTTTTGCGTTGTCCTTTTAGCCTACAGGAGCTTACAAGTGATTGTTTCGAGTTACTTGATGGATCTTGTCTTGCCTCTTCTAAAGGCAGCTACACACCTTGGCTTAAACTAGTTTAAATGCTTGAAATTCTTCATGGGGAAGAAATAGAACAAGCAAAGATTGCAGTTTGTTATTGCAGGGGATAGTGAGCTGTGCAGGTTTTTCCAGCCCATTGTGCTGATATTCCAGTCACATGATGGGTTTTTTAAAGTGGGATCTCTGCATAAGGATACTGCGACATGTTGAATATATTTGTTATAAAATGTGCACAACTCTTTTCAAAGAGCATACACTACAGTGTAGTGACTACACCATTTGAACAACTACTGTTTCCTATCTTCCGTAAGGACCATAAATACTCCATCAATTCTTGGTGTCTGTAAGCAGGCAAAACCTTTTTTGTTATACAACAAAAGACGGGGGTGCCCAATGCTACATCAATTTGACAAAACATATATGGTAATAAGTATAAAGTTTAAATACTTCAATAATAATAGTAATTACTTGTTACTTGTTAAAAAGGTGCTCACCCCTCCCCACCTTTTTAACTTGGGAGGTTCTGGCAATTTGCTGAATGGACAACTCACTGCAGTTGCTTCCCCTCATACAGAGGTACAAGGAAGGGTTCACAGTGTAGTGTAGGACCTGCATTTTTTGTTTACCTTGACGTTTGGTATGCAGGCTTACGACGCTTTGGCCAAAGGGTTTAACTAAAAAAACAAGTAATTACTATTATTATTGAAGTATTTAAACTTTATACTTATTACCATATATGTTTTGTCAAATTGATGTAGCATTGGGCACCCCTGTCTTTTGTTGTATACATTTGCCACGCTCCGTAGCACTCATTTTGGCATAAATATATATTCATGATGTGGTGGGTGTAGGAGTTTGACCTACCTGGGAATATTTGTGTGAAAACCGATTTTGCTATTAAACCGCATGGTATTCTTGTCCGTGAAATGTTATGCTTTTTAGTCTCACATAGTTTACAAATGTGTACATGGGATTCTGGATAAGGCAGGCGTGTGATTACATAATCACAGATTTCACCTATGTGCTCTTTAGAGTATGATCTTTAAAACGACATTTGAGACGCTATTAAAGAACCATTAAAAACATGGCAAAATTTATTTTGTGGTTACTTTTACTTTGCATCTTCAAGAGACTTGCTAAATATGTCGGTATACTTTCATAGTGGGAACTAGTGCTTTTAATGTCTTGAGTTCTACCGGCAACTTCAACCCTACAAGATTAAGGGGTCAAATCAGTGTGGCACATCATTGTCATCATGCAAACCTTGATCTCCCCAAGCGCAACCTTTAACTCTTAGATAAAAGGTTATTTTCAGTTCTGCGGTACATGTAATGGGAGCGGGTAATCTATGTTGTTTGTAATGATGTTCTAAACGCCACTGGTGACTTTCACAGGAAGAGCGCCTCCGTTCCGAAAACGCCGGAGCAGAACATGGAATCGCAGAACCAAAGCAAGACTACTCTAAAGAGGTTAGTTTCAGCACAGATAAATACTGGTTGTGTTTGCAGAATAGAAACTAAAATCGGTGCATGGGCTCACGGAATAATTCATCACATTCGCTCAGTCTACTTATGACCATACAGAGATCATGTAAAAATACTCTCCGTTTTATATTTCTTATGATAGTTTTATTTGGAGTGAATATGGAGCTTGCATTTGTTTAGCTATGATTGCGGTCAATCATTACATGGCGATGTGAAGGGGCTATATATTCTTTTGTTGGTTGGTTGGCTGTGTGGTAAGAAAGTTGGTTGTGTAGCCATGTTTGTTTGTTTGTTTGTTTGTTTCCACCAAAGGAGACACATCCCAACAAGCACAGGCCAAAGAATCCATCCCTCCTTCTCCTTCCCCCCCCCCCCCCTCTTCACCACCCAGTTCACATACAGAATTAAAAGAAGCAAAGCAAGAACCGTGACCATTCTCTACAATATACGAAGAGTTCATAGAGCAAACCTCCCCAAAATTGAAGGAGTTGAGAACACGGTGAACCTGTAAATCAATCCTGCTGAAACTTTCTAAGCATTTGTGCATGCAAAGCTAACAGTAATGACTGTTTTAAACTTGTTTTTACATTTAATTTTAGATCATTGACCGCATTATCGAGGAAAGCCAGAAGTCAAGGGAAATAGACAACGAGCATCCAAGTGCAGATGAAAAGGATGAAAGAATAGATCGAACTTTAGTTTCCAGTGCTGTAAACGGTAGCCAAGGACTTCTGAGCAATATCCCCAAACTTGTGCTAACAGAAACAACCTTCTTTGATGATGTGGAAGAACCTCCAGATCAACAGACTAATGAATATACTGGGCCAGAACTCAGTAGAACTTCCCAAGTCACGAGTCCACTGGATGATGAGTCAGAGGAACTCTCTAAAATTGCAGCTATTATAGATTTAACTAAAGAGCTGCACATTACACAAAAAGTGGAAAGCTCAGAAAAACCGCTGGCCCATGAAGAAATAAAAGGAGCAAAGCAGAAAGATATTGTAGAAGATGTCTCCTGTCTAACAGCCACATCTGATCCCGCTGCCATAGATCAACTAGCACCTGCTAAACCTCCCCGGCATCTAAGTGTTGAGCCAGATATAGTAGCAAGCACTAAAAAATCTGTTCCCACGCGTCCCCCAGCTCCAATAAACGTTCCCCCACCACGGCCGCCTCCTCCAGCGCGACCAGCACCACCACCTCGTAAGAAGAAGAATGACTTGGATTTCGAGACTCCGAAGTCTTCAGGCTTGGAATGTGAGTATGGAGTAAAGATGTTACTAAAGTCACGTACTAACATACAAAGCAAAGAAAGTGGGTCGCCGTGAAAGGGTCCATCCATGTAGTAACAGAGGAGGGAGTAGGGGGTATGATACCTTTTTATTGGACCAACACATAGTTATGTTACAAGCTTTCAAACCTATCGGTGTTCCTTGAAGGGCCCTGAGAGGTTCGAAAGCTTGTAACATTTCAACTACTTTCTCCAATTTAAGGTATCATACCACCTACGTCCTCTCAACATACATGAACCTTTAATGCAAGGTAACCCCACTTGGCTAACAAAAACACAACTGTGTGAAAACCACTTAGGAATCTAATTGACTTCGTTCAACATTAAATCTACTTTAAATAATTAGAGGAAAAAAATGTAATTTGGGGGGGGGGGGGGTTGTACTTTGAGAAACTTCTTTTTTAGCAGGGAAACCTGTGAGCAGAATGAATATCAATGAAATGTTTTATCTACACCTCGCCTGGCCCCACCACCTGTGTATCCGGTAGGAAAGTGAGGGCTCTTTGCTGGGAAGGGCATGGCAGGGCAGTTTACATCATATGAAAGGAAAGGGCTAAAGGAAGTGTAAAACCGAAGTGTCTGATTAGTTGAAAGAAAAGCCGAAAAATGTTGTTGCCTTTAGGTCATTTTCTGCTTAGCAGGGACTTCACCATTAAGATGCAAGATAATACTAAAGATAAATTAAAATGAAAGCTTCTATACAAGTAACAGACTAATCTTTGCTGTACAATGTTCAAACAGTCGTTTTTCAGGTATTGTATTGTATTGTATTGTATGTCTTTATTTATATAGCGCCATAAATGTGCATAGCGCTTCACAGTAGTAATACATGTGGTAATCAAATAAATAACCGATAATATAAATAACAGATCATGGGAATAAGTGCTTTAGACATAAAAGTAACATTTCGGAAGAGGAGTCCCTGCCCCGAGGAGCTTACAGTCTAATTAGGTCGGACAACTTCAAATAGCAGATTCCAGAGATAAGGCAAATAAAATCCCATTTTTGAGCACATTCACATGTCTCAGACAGGTCTGCAACCCTATCTTTTCCCCATTATCTGTTAGCACACAGTGCTTCCACTGCAGCCAGGGATTCTGGGTAATGACATGCAAATGAGCGCTCGGAAATGATACGATACTTATCGCTTTTTTTGTTGTTGCCTTGCGTATTTGTGCAGATACGGCGATAAAGATGTGGTATCCATAACCGCCATGAAGCTGCTCTGCAGAACTTGATATGTGCTTCCACCTTTTAATGAGCCTTACAATTTTATTATTCCAATGTGGTTTTTTTGGGGGGGAATGTCACGACACAGTATGTGAAGAGGATGAGAGAGGGAAAGCACTATGAGAAGGGAAATTCTCTGATCTGTGAAATAATTTGACAGCACACGTTATCCACCCTCCCCTCCCCATCCACTGTAGAATACAAAAAACATGTGCTGTAGCCATCTGAGGAGGATGAGTTCTCCGCTTGAAATGTTCTCTCTTGCTGCTTATTTTCGTCCTGGTCTAATGATCTAAAGAGAAAAAAAAAACACCTCTAAGAGGCAGAAAGAGATGGAGCTTCCAGAACTGGGCACTCGGGTGATTGCAAATTTATCTAAATTATTTATTTATACAATTATCGATGTAAACATATTTAATTACACTTTAAAACACAAAGTGCTGAAAGCGACAGTCCAATCAATCATTTAGCCTCATATAATATGGTAAATACTATAGCAGAGTGTATTCTCAATATGGGAAAAGCAGTGGGATCCACATGAGTAACGTACCTGGGTAATGAGTATAGGGTAGATCCTAGGTGGGCAACCGATTTTTCAATGTAGCCACAGGTGTGGCGAATGAGAAGTGAAAATAGCCACACCATGTAAAAATTGAGACACTAGGTTGCTCAATCAAACAATGAACACAACACACACTGTTTTGAACACGTTTTTTGAAAACATGAACACGTTGACAACTCGGTTACAACTGCCTGAGACACAAATTCTTAAAATTCTGAAAATTGAAAATTTAAGAGAATTTAATGCGAAATTTGACAATCCTTCTTTCTGACAAGTTGCAGAAACATTGGCTGTATAACTGTACTCCATGCACATCTTATCTCCGCCTCCAAATTGACATCAACAATTCGAGATCTGTATTTTGACTTGACGAATCCCATCGTAGAGAAGGTCGATTCACACACCCACGTGGATCCAAACATGGACAGTAATTTTGAAATGCCCGTTTTTTCAAAGTTGAGAGATCGTTGTCAGTCAGAAATGGATTTCCACATATCTGAAGAATTCAGGTACATGTTCAAGTGTTCCAGACTGTGAAAAGAAAGCAAATCATCTTCAAGCCCATGGTTGTCCAAAGACAGAAGGGTGGAAATTTCTTTGCTTGAATTTGTAATATCAAAGTGGAATGGATCACGCAAGAATTTAAATGCTAATTTGAAGTCATTGAAATCAGAAAAACGTGATACAAATTTCTGAGACCGGTTTTTTATCCAGTTTACATAGAGTTGCCGCTTCCCGTCGAGTAGACCACACTCCTCATTTTTTCCCCCCTAGAAATCTAGTCAGGTTTGCAAAATGGGTCAAATTTGAGGAAGCAAATAGGTAAACCGTTCCAGAACTTTTCCTCTGCTCAACCATCTCACATTTGTATAGTCAGTAAGATCTTTAAAATCACAATCACTGCATTCGTTCAAGGCTTCACCAAACTGTCGATGGCTGAGGGAACTTGCACTTCGGATGTAATTCACGATTTTCACAACCATGACCATCAAAGTTTTCAACGTGTCGGTTCCAAGCATCTGAGCACACATTCTCCTGATACAGAATACAATGGAAGGAGGGCAGCATGCTTTTCACACCATTCACACTGAAATGCTGCTTCAAACGAGAAACAAATCCTGATTTTCTTCCAATCATTGCGGGTGCACCGTCCGTTGTAATAGAAGCCAGTTTTATCAGATTTTTTTTGGCAAACTCCAATTAGCCACACTTTGATGGCCAATTAGCCACTTGTGGCTATTGGCTACAGGGTTGCCCAGCTCGGGTGTAGATGGTAGTAAATCAAATATATACAATATGCGCACAATATAATATATAGAAATAGTCTGATATCAATCAATACAGAAAATGGTATTTAATCGCAGCTGAGATAAGTCAGGAAAAAGTTAATAAATTGTCGCAAAAATGAGAAAAACAACATAGTCTCTCCGGCGGCTTGCAGTTCTCAGCTGTGTTACCATCCAGATAACAAAGCAGTCTGGACTGAGAAATGCAACCCATGTTTAAAAAAATAAAAAAAAAATAAAAAAACAGCATTTAATTATTGATCACTTTCTTAGTTGTAAGTTCATGGTGAATCGATGTGACAAAAGCTTCTTAATAGCAATTTGGATGACTAATTTTAAGGATTAGTCTGACAAATATATTACTTTGTCATGTTTTTAAGCTCATGCATTAGAAACATCTGTGGACGAACCTTTCTATGGAGTTCAAATGATCACAAGCCGCCAGGATTAGTATTACCGTTTTCAGTTCAGGCTAAACACTTTAAATGTTTAACATTTCCATATTACTTTAAAAAAGTATAAAATGAATACAGTAAAAAAAATGTTAGATATTTTTTACTTTAATACTGTAAAAATATTCACCCAGTTTTAGAGAAAAGTACACGACTCCCTGCGCTCCTCCCAAACTGGCTTGCAATTTATTACTGAAATTTGACATTTTGATCCCAAGTTTTAATAACAAATGAGTCATTTCGTTGCATCTTTTGATGATTGAAGCCTGCTAAATAAGAAATATGATGCGGTTTGTATCGGTACGTGCTGAAATGTATTTACCTTGGGTAGGTTAGCCGGCCTGATCATGTTTGGAGCAAAAGATGCAACTAAATGACTCCTTTTGTTATTAAACTGGGGATCAAAATGTAGAATTTCCTGAATAAATTGCCAGCCAGTTTGGGAGGAGCGCAGGGTTTGTGTATCTATTTTCCCTAAATGTAAGGCCAATTTATTTTCCTAGCTGAATACTCCGTAAAGGTGTTGCATTATATAGTGTTACCGATGCCTTTTATTACAAGGGTAGGCCTGAGCTCGCCTAATTTTGTTTCACCCAGTTTTACAGTGCTACACCGAATAAAATATCACTTGTGAGCACGTTCACATGTCTCAGACAGGTCTGCAACCCTGTCTTTCCCCATTATCTCTTAGCATACAGTTCTCCCACTGTAGCCAGGGATTCTGGGTAATGACATGCAAATGAGCCCTCAGTCTGTCACCTTTTGCTTCAAATCCGTTTTTAACATGGAGCCCTATAAGCTTATGCCTGCCGTATTTCACAGCTTTTCAGCACAGCCTGGGTTAAAGAAGTGCAGAGCCAGTAACCCGACTCACAGACCGCTTTTGAACCTTTCGGGTCTCATCTTTGCTACACCAAAGACATGCACAGCTGCAGCAGATGTTATTAGCCCAGCTAAAGGGGAATAACGCACAAAGTAACGTGTAATACACGTGTTACTTCCTTAGCCATTGCTTTCAATAGCACTGCTGTTACCTAATGCACCAGCGTTAACACCAAATCTTCCCCCTTCCCCCCACCCGAGCTTGTTCAGTGTAATAATCTATATTCTACTAGTCCAAAGTTTGAGAATTGCATATCTTTCCAAGCCCAAAGAAACACACACACAAGGTCATAGTTTGCACGCTGTGTGTGTTTCTAAAGATGAATTCAGCCTGTCAAAGTCTCTTGTTCTCACAGTGAAAGTTAATGAAGTGTAGCGCTGTAAGTTAAAGCCCTCCCCTCTCCTCTACCCTGCCCTCTACTATACCCACCCTTCCCTCTCGTATGCCACCCACCCTCCCCTCTCGTATGCCCTCCCCGCCCTCCCCTCTCCCCGCCCTCCCCTCTCCTCTACCTGCCCTCCCCTCTCCTCCACCCGCCCTCCCCCTCCTCT